>VWYP01000461.1:161676-219678 GCA_013400435.1 Pycnonotus jocosus | reverse complement strand
CATTGCACTTTTAACTACTATTTTATTGGTTTAAAATATTGACAACCATTACAATTTTGTCAGCAGGAATCATACCTATATACCACAACTGGAACTGGATTTCACAGTTTGCACACAGGTTCTTTAGATATTCCACACATGGACAGTGTAATGTTTCATATCAAATTACACCAGTGATGTACATGATTCTCCACAGAGACTGGGATATTGCCAGCCAGCTCAGCCTCTGGCCCAGCAGTGCTGATCACTCAGTTTTCTCATGCAGGTCCCAGTAGCACCACACCTGCTCAGAGCCAAGTCCAGCTGCCAACAGGAGCAGCAGACAAAGATAAAGGTATGGATTGATTCTTACCCCCAGTCTTGGGACCAGTGGTGTTCTTTGGGTCTGGATTTCTCAGCTTTCACACAGCCTGACAGCTCCCAGTGGTAGCTGAGTGCAGCTGATGTGCTTGCCTTACTGTCTGCTGAAATCCATGGTGCCAGCAGAGCAGTGTTGGTGTTTCTGCCCAAGCACTGTGCAGCACTCTGTGCAGTCCTGGATACATTTTTTCCTTCCTAGGAAGGTGAGAGAGTTGTTCCTGTGCGTGCAGTATCTTTCCTTGCCTTCTGTCTGTAGGCAATGAACATGGATTTGCCAGTAGAGCTCTTATCTCGGAGTACCTTCCCAGTAGCACTGCACCTGCTCAGAGCCAAGACCAGTTTCCTACAGGAGTGGGAAATAAAGATGAAGGTATGGATTGTTTCCAACCCTCCAGCCTTGCCACGGGCTTATCTAAAGAGAGTTGATGTCATGCAGGTGTTGTGGCTCAGTGAGCACCACACAGCCACTTGCTCACTTCCCCCTGATCCCCAGGGGGAAGAGAAAAGAAAGAAAAAAGGAAACTAGACTTGAGGGTCAAGATGGGGGAGGGAAAAAGCCCCCCAAAAATAACTTGAAGAGGAAAACCAAGCAGAAGAAGTGATACAAAGGCAGTCACTCACTGCTTCTCACACACAGGCCGATGCCTAGCCAGTTTCCTAGCAAAAGGTAGCTAACCCTCCTAAAACTCCCTCTTCTCCCTTTTATTACTGAGCTTTATGTTGTATGGTATGGAATATTTGGTGAGTTTGGGTCCTTTGCCTACTTGTGTCCTCTCCCAAGCTATTGTGCACCCCTGATTCTGGTCACTCCAGGGGCAGGGTGAAAAACTGAGGCCTTGATGTTCATCACTGTTGAGCAGCAGCTGGGGCATGAGTGTGTAAAAGCATTGTTTTGGTCAAAATACTACAACAACATCAGATGGGTTGCTGTGAAGAAAATCACATCTTATTCTAGCCATGTCCAGTACCAAAGTACCAGAAGTACCAAATGCAGGATCTTTATCTTGGAGCAAATACAGACTGCTGTGTTCTTTGCTGTAGGTAAAAAGGACAGTTCCCCTGATGAAGATTCAAAGGAGAACAAAAAAGATAGCTGTGATGAGATCTGTTTGTTCTATCTCTGGAAGTACTGCAAAAACAAAGGTAAGCTTTATGAAAAGTCATGTTGTTTTTGAAGGGTTGTCTGTAGAGGCACTCCTGCTCAGTGGCTTGGGCTAGGGGTGGCAATTGTGCCTCCTCAACAGTTTCTTTTCTTTCCAAGCCATTAATAAACAGTGTCAGAATTACAAACATATCAGAGAAAAGCCAAATGGTGTACTTAAACCCTTTCTCCTCTGGATAATCCAGCCTATTTCAGGCCTTTTGATGGGGGCAGGCTTTGGGTACATTTCTGTGGCAAAGCCCTTTAAATGTGAGGTGTTACCCTTTCTGTAGCTGCAAGATCAGGTTATGAGTTGACTTCCTGCTATCATTGACAGGTCACAGATGTATGCCACCCTTTATTCCTGCTATAGCTATCCTATGTACATCAGATAATAGCCATATCCTCCCTCATTAAGTCCTTTAAAAAGTGATCTGAAGTGTATAAACATCTTTTAAAACCGCAGTAATTGTACCAGCTGAGATAAAGGTAAATCTAGACCATTGTCTTTTTGGTGTGGCCAGAACAGAGGTCTGGGGGAAGAATATAAGTAATTGTATTTGGGAGCTGTCCCTGAACAGTAATTTAACCCCCAGGTTTGGCTCTTCCTTTATTATGAGGAGGTACCATGACATTTTCTTTCCCTGATCTTGTCCAGTTGGTTTCTGAAGGACTGCAAGTGCTCTGACCACCTGGTCTTGACAGAAAACCCTGTATAATGTGAATTTACCCTGTGAAATGTGAATTATACTCAGTGAAACTGTGAAGGTCAGGCTCAAAGGAGCCATACTGTGACCACCAGGTAATTAAAGTCAAGTAACTTTCGGAATGTTGGTGTGCTTTATTTGCCACATTGGGCTAGAAAGTTGTAAGATGCTTGGTCCATACTTGGATGTGGAGTGTCCAGAAGAAAACACTTGAGGCCTTGGCAGCCACTCCGTGATTTCTAAGGGACTGAGGAAAAGAGAACCAAATATTTCAGTGTTTATGTGATGTGCAGACTGGGCTTTACAGCTGAGACATTTGGTTGTGTGACACATAATGTGCACTTCCTATCTGTGGCATTGCTCTCCCAGCTGCCAGTGTTGTGTCTCAGCAGAGGGAAGCTTCTGGTGTCTTTCAGATATATTTGGCAGTATATATGTTTGTATATGTGTATATATATATGTATAATATATATGTTGCTTTTCTTGGTAAGACTGCAGAAACACACTCCCCTTCTCTTTTCAGCACTCTGTCTTCATTGCTTATAGCAAAGCCCAGGAGAGAAAGCCTCAAGGTGTAAAAGATGCTGGTTCTATTTTGGTTTTTTTTCCTTGTCTTTGTCTCTGTGTTAATGATTGCAGAGTTCTTGACTGTGTCTGATTTCTTTACAGATAAATGCAAATCTGTTCATTACCATTTGCCATATAAATGGGAGATACATGATGGGTTGAACTGGCATGAACTTCCCATGATGGAGGAAATTGAAAAGGCCTATTGTGACCCAAAGAACAGCAGGTGTAGTAATGCCTGACTCCTTGCTTGGAGTATTGTGATTGAGCTCGTGTAGGAAAACTTGTGTTTTCTTCCTAAAGATGTCTGACTTCTCAGCTTCTGGTCACTGAGCCTCTCAGAAGCTAGGAGGATGTAAAAATGAAAATTTTTCCTTTTAACAGTGCGAAGTAAGAGGGATTGCATGAAAATCCCACTCCAGTTTTGTCTTCTAAAAATAACAAAACTATATTTTACATTTAAAACTCTGCACAAGCTAAAAAGCCAGTGGAATAGAGTGTTGAAAACACGAGTATTTCAGATCAATAATCAGTTTATTTACAGTAATGAAGTTGGGCCTTTTGACAACGTTTCAGAGCTGGTCCTTCTCTAGGGCTATTTCTTTCCTACTACAGCTAATGACAATAATAGTAGTCTATGTAATAACAATAATAGTAGTTGTTATGTGCCTAGAGACATCTTATAAAATGCCCTTTGTGTAAGCAGCCCATCTATTTTTTTCTTCTTTTTTATTTCCATTTTAAGAGTGTGTTTTCCTTTTAACTCCTTTTTGAAAAGCCCCACTCAAACCCACCTGGATTCATAGGGCACCCCAAGTCTGGCTTCACAAAATTCTAGTATTCTAGTGCTCTTAAGGCACCAGATGATTTTGATTTGCAGTTTTCTGGAGATCACAAGCAATATTCCCAAGAAAGGCATCCAAGCCTTCCTGCCTGGGAGTTAACTTTTCAAGCCTTGCAGGAATAAGAGCCCAGGTGGCTCCAGTGATGAATGCAGCTTGCAGAACTCACAGCTGTGGTCGCTGTGATTGCATCCTTCCTCACCACAGAAAAAGAACAAAGTTCACAGGCTGCAGGTGTTTGCTGGCAAATTCAGTCACACACTTTGCACATTCTGCTTTTGTACTGACAAAGACTGTACCCACATTTATCACAGAAGTTCCTTTTGCCACACTGTGCTTGGAGCCTGACATGGTCTGTAAAGCTGGCACTGCCACATGTGATTGAGGTGGTATTTGGTGTCTCACAGGCCAGAATTCACCTCTGAAGCTTGGAAATGGTTTCCAGAGCTGCCATGTGCTGTGGGAAATAAATACTCTCATTTCAGATATAATTCAGTTCGGTCACATTATATTAAAGAAACTGGAACCAGCTTAAGCTGGGGATTAGAGGATAAAATATGCACTGCAAACTGTAATAAACCTGAATCTGTCCTTACAGCTTGCCAAATAGGAACATCGATTTCCAGACAATGACCTGCTGTTCTTCTTTGGTTCGACGCCTCTCTACACCATCATCAGTCACAAAACCCACACTCCTACTGACCACACAGTGGCTTTGGTACTGGAAGAATGACCAAGGCAGGTGGATTGAATATGGAGAACAGGTGAGTTCCCATCCTGTGCTTTGAGTCACTTCTGCAGGAATATGTGGAGCCTCTCTGCATCATTTCCCCTTTTCTCAACAGAATTAATTAAGTGAATCCTTGTGCTTGAGTTTTACAGTGTTGGGTAAAGCAGTGAAGCTGCATCTGTTCATAACAGACACGATAAAATGCTGACAGGCTGGAGGGAAGAGAGCTCCCTTTTGGAGTTGCCTGTGGCTCCTACAGAAATTTAACCTGTAGACACTGTCCTTAAGATACATGGGAAGGGGTTGCCTCTTTTCTAAGCATTGCCCTGCTTCCTTGGACATGCAAGGGTTGCTCTGCTCTCTCAGATCAAATACAGTCTTTTTCCATGTATGTCCAAGTCCTCTGATGAGAAACTAATGGATCTGAAAAAATGCAGGAAAAGAAATATTTACAGAATCTCACCTTCCCCCAAGGCAGATGAGTTTGCCCCATGTGGTTTACAGTATAGCAGCACAAATGGTAGAACCCAAAGGTGATCCAGGGACTTGGAAAAGTACACAGGGAAAGGTGTTGGACAGAGCACAGTTTAAAAGACTCAGAGTAACCTCAGAGTACTCAGCCTCGAGGAGTCACCCTGAGAGGTGTCCCAGGTCCAGGAGAGATCACAGCTGTGCAGCTGCTCCTTAGCAGGGAGAGCTTACAAGGAGCTCACTCAGGCTTTCCTTATCTGTGGAGTTAAGTGGTTGGCTCATAGCTAAATCACAAGCAAAGTTAGAAGTAAGAGTGAAACTCCTTACACCTGCAACTTTTTTTTTCCTTGGCAAATTAGCCTTGGAAGAACCACCTGCTATTTGTGCGTTAATCACATCATCAGTGTTTGTTTCCAAGCTCATATGCATCAGTGCTCAATGTCACCCTGTTCCTTTGTGGGTTTTTGGGGTGCAGGTTGCAGCTAGAAAAGCTCTTGGCCTAGGCCTTTGCTTCCTTTGGAGCCTGAACCAAACTAACTCTGGTCTGGTGAGGAGTTGAGTGTGGCCATCACACCTGGTGGCAGTTCAGTGCCACCCCCTGCCATGGGACTGGGCAGAGAGTGAGAAAACTTGTGGGATGAGATAAAGACTGAAAGATAAAGCAAAAGTGTGTGCCCAAGCAAAGCAAAACCAGGGGTTCATTCCTCCTTCCCTTGGACAGGCAGGTGCTCAGCCATCCCAGGAAAGCTGGGCTCCATCACAGCTCACAGTGGCTTGGGAACACAAACTCCATCACTCCAGATGTCTCCCCTTCCTTCTCCCAGCTGCTGTGGGTGCTGGAGTGACACCTGATGGTCTGGAATATCCCTGTGGCCAGTTGGGGTCAGCTGTGCTGGGTGTGAATCCTCCCAGTGCCTTGTGCCCCCCAGGCCCTCCCTGGTGGGGTGGGAGAGGAGCAGAAAAGGCCTTGGCTCTGTGCTTGCCTGAACTCCATAATAACTAAAACATCCCTGTGGTATCAGCACTGTTCCAGCACAAATCCAAAACACAGCCACTACCAGCTACTGGGAAGAAATTTAACTCTACCCCAGGCAGAACCAGCACACCTTGTTACAGAAATTTAAATGGAATATGTGTGTGTCCATCATTACTAATTATGCATTTGTGTTTATGTTACAAATATTCAGTACTCAGCCCACCATAGTTCTGGTAGATTCCTTGTCATCCTACTCTTAGCCTGCTCTTTCTCTACCCCAGCTAGTTATTCAGGGTTCAGTTCTCACTGTGATACTTCTCATTCTCTTTCTTTTGTCTCTTCTCCCCACAAAGGAAGAAGGGAATAGCATGACTTCACCATCTTCTGCCGTTATTGAGAATTTGTATCAAGCAGATCCGTGTGCCGTTGTACCTTTCCAGACTGACCAACATCAATATGAACTCAATTTTAAAGGTAGGCCTTTTAAAGGTTCTCATCTACAGCTATGCAGTGCTTTATAGAGTCTTGCAAAGTCTCCCAGCTTTTAGAAGCTGTGGTTTCCTTTCCTGACACCATCAGTTTCACTTGCTGGAAGTGAGGTAATGATGGCCCAGAGGAAATTCCTTACAAAAGTAACCTTCCCCCCTTGTTCCTTGACACTCTCCAGGCTTCCATCTGACCAGAAATACGAAGGTTCATAATCTTCACATAAAGTCACAGTAAACCTTAAGTAAAGTAAGTTAACTCTGGGGATGGTAAAAAATAGTAGTTAGGCATCTTTGTGCTGCTGTAGCAATGTGTAAAGAGCATGAGTGGCTTGGGGGAGCGAGCAAGAGAGGCACAGGTCCAACCACTGAGTTAGGAAAGACAGGAAGCTTACACAGCCTTTGTGCAGCTATTCCCCAGCAGGTAGAATTGACAGTGAATATGCAGTTTTCATTAAAGAATGACCGATGATGACAAGATGACCACATCTTATAGACTCATTAAAGGCTTTTTTTTTCCCTGCTCTTTTTTCTCCTCAAGAAATGACTCAGACAAACATTACTTTTAAAACTCGAAGACGGATCTGCAGGCGACCAAAATTTGTGTCTTTTGAAGATGTGCAGAAGATAAAGACAAGGTAAGTGCTCTTTAGATTGCTTTTTTCGTATTTTAGAAGTAATTATAAGGCAGAATGGCTTCCAGTGCTGGCAGTAGTTGCACAAAGAGCTCAGGTGCTGCTGGAGAAAGCTCATCCATGGGATCGAGCAACAGAAGCTGTATCCCAAACTGCAGTCTTGATGTATCACCTGCTGCCTGGGGTTGAGAGCAGAGCCCAGCTTGCAAACTGAGGCTCTTTCCCAGATTCTTTGTGGTTTATTTTGTTAATTTTTAAATACAGGAATTGGTCAAAAGGGGTGCTCCAAATACAAGGGTTTGGGGCAGTTCTAGAATTACTAACACTTTGTTTTCTGTCTGTTTGCAAGCAGCCAGAGGGATTCTTCTATTCCCAGTCAGACCTGTCCTAGTCACTGGGATGCATCTGCCCTGCCTGACTTTGGATACAAGGTATCTTTTAATTCCCCCCTTTTTGTAATTCTCATGGGAAGGCACAGTTCAGAGCTTAACTGAATCAGCTGTAACTGGGTCGATGCTAAAAAGGGACAAGAGTAATTTCCTGGGTGGGTTGCTGAAGATTGAGGTGATCTCCCAAGGGCTCATGAAACAGCTGCCAAATTGCCTTGAACTTCAACTGCATTTTAGGCTTTTATCTACATACCAAAAACTCAAAACTCCAGACAACACCAAACACAAAACACACCAAATTGAAGACAGGAAGAGTAAGTTTGGATTGGAGATCCAGGAAAGGAAGTCTCTATATCCTCCAGTACTATCACATACATCACAGATATGAGCACAGACTTTGGCCTCAAGAAATGGCAGAAATAAAGATCTACAACCATAAAATAAAAATAACATTGCAGTGATGTCTTCCACAAAACAAACCCAACTCCCACAGCCCAAAGTCTGTGTTGTTATTTGATCTACCAAGACCAAAATGCGTGGGTGTTTTTTAGATTATTAGGTCCTGCAGTCCTTCTGGAAGAGCAGCACAGTTTGTGGAAGTACTACAGGACTCTAGAAAAAAAAGGCTTTTTCATGATGTTACACTTGTCCTTTGTGTTGTGGTTTTGAGGAACAGAAGCATAAGAGTTTTTCCTTGTTGACTGTGTCAGGGAATCTTGTGTGATGCTGACCAGGTTGTGATGGCACAGATAGCCTGTGAGGAACACCAGTGTGTGGCTGTGTCAGTGCCATGGATGGAGTAAGGCACTTCACTTACAAGAGAGAAAGAGTGCTATGTTGATATGAAATCACCTTTGAACAAAATTCCATAGTGAAGATGACAGTGGTTTAACATGATTGGATGGCAAAGTACACTTGATTATTTACTGCAGAGAGGACAGGGTCAGACAAAACTTAGAGAGGCCCTTGTGTTGAGACACAACTTTCATAAGGAAAAGATTAAATGAGAGTGTGTGGGAATCTGGCAGGCAGCCCATGTGGAGATTTGCCCGTGATATTTGGAGCTCGTGGAAGTAGCAAAGGAATGTGCTCTTCCCTTGGCTTATCAGCATCTTAACTAACAAGTGTAAATATTTCCAAACAATGCCAGGAACACAGGTAGCTCTGTTCTTTTTAGGTCTCTTGAGCTGTATGTATTTAATTGCTTCCCAATACCTGTCTGAATTTTAGTTGAGTACATTTGTTGGGGTGTTTCTGGAGTCACTGGGGTGAATGTGGGAGGCTTTGGAATGCATTGCCCACATCTATGGTATCTTTTAGTTGTGCATATGGGGATGTGTGAGTAGAAGGATCACTTTGTTCCCCAGAGCTCAGTTGGCTTGATGAGTTGGCACCTAAGAAAAATCTCTTAACTTGTGAGTGCCTTTCACAGGAAAGGAAAAGTGACAATGCCCATGATACCTGCTGGCACTAAAAGTGAAAGCCTGGGCTAGATTCGATCTTTCTGTGGGACCCTAAGCTTGTTTTTTTGCAGTAGGTAATATTGGGAGTGGCTGGGATTCTGCATGCTTGTGGTGACCTTTGTAAGAGCTGACAGCTACAACTCAATGAACTGCCTTCTCTTCAGACATTGACAAATAATCCTGGCAAAATCTGCTGCGCTGGAAGTGATCCATTTAAAAAAGGAACCTGTGAGATAGGCAGAAAGTCATCTTGGCTTAAAATGAGCAGCTGTGTTTTGGTAACATTGCTTAGTTTTTGAGTACTGCCGTGCCTTAATCCATAAGTCATTGAGAATAGTTCTGTTGAAAGAAGTCTATAAAATACACAATGGAAATTGGTAACACTGATTGGAAAGTTGGTGTGAATTTCTCCTGTCTGTGTTTTAACAAAGTGGAAATAGTAGCTGTTAAATGTTTTAAAGGAAAAAAAAATGCTGAAACTTCATGCTGAGTTTAAAGCTGTCTCTAATGTACAACTGAGAAAAGTGTGCAGTGGATGTGTGGCTTCCTGCCAGTCTTTGTGTGGCCAGTGTGCTGCTGAATCCTGGCCACGTGCAGGCCAAGGACTGCTGCCCTGTGCCAGGCACAGCATGCCATGTGAAGAGTGGCTGTGCATTTTAGAGATGGCACTTCTGCTGGGGTCATTGCCACCAGAACCAGCCCTGCTCCTTCCAAAGCTCAGGGTGTGAGTCACAGAGCACTGCTCTTGTGCAGTCATGCACTGCATGGTGGAATTGCTGCTAGAGCAGTGATTCCTGCTCTGCCTTGGCAACTCTGCTCCTTGATAACAGGGTAGCAAATGCTCACACTCAGGGGGATTTTCCTTTTCAGGCCTGAAGGTGAAAAATGCTGAAGAAGTCGTGTAGTTATGCTGTATCAGCCTTCAACACCACCTTCAGTGTGGTGCTGTGACCTTTTATTAGCAGTAGAAGCATCCTTGGGGAAATGAGGACAAACCCACAAAGTCCTCATGGAATGGAGAACAGCTTTTTTGTCTGGAGACCATCATATGATAAAATAATGGAAGTGCCTTTCTTACAGGATTAGGCCTTGTGTGACATGGCTGACCCTCTGTTTTACCCAGAAAGGCTACAGTTCCTCAGGAAGAGGTCACAGAATCATAGAATGTGCTGAGTTGGGAGGGACCCGTTGGGATCATCGAGTCCAACACCAGGGCCTGCACAGGACACCCCAAGAATCACACCATGAGCCTGAAGGATGCAGCAGAGCAAAAGCACCTTTGTAGTTTGAGTGGGAATTGTTCATGTATAAATAAATTTGCAGATGACACCAAGCTGAACACTGCAGGTGACAAACCTGAAGGACAGGGCCATCCAAAGGGATGTGGACAAACTCAAGAAGGGATCCATGGGAATCCCATGAGGTTCAACAAGTACCAGTGCTGCACCCTGGAGTCAATCCAGGCTGGGGATAGGCAGATGGAGCTGATGCCTTGTGAAGGCTGGCCTGGAGCAGAGACTGGACAGAGCTAGAGAATAAAGAAGGTATTTATGAAAAGGCCTGTAAGGGTACACCTTGGGCAGGACAGGAGCCTGACCAGGGCTACACCCAAGGTGGACCCAAAATGGGCACAAAATGGACAAACAGTCACAAGGTCTCACACTTTTATAAGTTTTGGTCCATTTGCATGTTGGGGTTTAATTGTCCAATTACAGCTTCAGATGATGAAGTCTCATCGTTCTTGTTTTCTCTCTTCAGTCCATTATTTGTGCTTTTGGGCCTGAAAACTTACAACCATTGTCCTTGGTGTCCATCTGGAAAAGGATTTGTTTTGTGTCCCTGCTCTGTGCAGTGCTGAGTGACCTTGAATGTGAGCTCTGAACTGCACCCCTGGGCAGCACAGAATCTGAAAAACATGAAAGATAAAACTCAAGGCATCAGAGCAATCCTGGGAGAAGAACTTGGAGGTGCTGCTGGTGAGAGCTGGACATGCCCTGCCTGAATCCCCTTTATGCTGAGCTGATCATTGACAAGGGCCTGGAGTGCCAGGACAAGGGGGAATGGCTTCAAACTGGCAGAGAGTAGGTTTAGGTTGAGTATTAGGAAGAAATTACCCCCTGGCAGGGTGGGCATCCCTGGCACAGGGTGTCCAGAGCAGCTGTGGCTGCCCCTGGATCCCTGGCAGTGTCCATGGCCAGGCTGGATGGGGCTTGGAGCGGCCTGGGACAGTGGAAGGTGTCCCTGCCCATGGCAGGGGTAGGATAGGATGGGCTTTAAGATCCCTTCCAACCCAAACCATTCTGTGATTCTAAAGAAAAGATGTAGCACTGCAATACAGTGCTGTGATTTTCATCAGCTGATGGTGAGCAGCTTGGGCTGTGGTGCCACAGACTGTGCAGACAGTACTTGCACACCCTGATGGTTTAATGTGTTGTGCTGTAAAGCTTTGGAAAATGATCCTGTATTAAGACATTGGAAAATTCACTCACCTTTTTAAAGGCTTTTAAATAAATTCAAAGAATTAGTTCTTTCTTGTGCAGCTGGCTTTATTCTTAATCTTTAGAATACTTCCCTGTAAGTGATCTCCTCACTAGTAAGTACTTAAATGTAGCTGTGAAATACAGGTTTTATTTTATTTCCTCTCTAAGCTCAGCCTTCTAAAACGGGGAGTTTTTGTCTGGTAGGGTAAGATGTTAGTTTCCTTGTTACCTTTTACAATGGCCACAGCTTTCCTGCTTAAAACACTCTGGAATGTGGGATGTTGGGATCTCACTTTGTCATCTTGAGTCTCCACTTGGCTTAAGTTGTGGTAAAGTGGAAAGTATTACCAGGTGACATCAGCCTGCCAGCATCACACTGGTGCAGTTTGTGGAGATAAATGTTGATTCTGGAAGATTATAGACATGAGTTACTTTGGAGAAAAGATGGAAAAATTATGCATGACATAAGCAAGCAGAAAAGCTCAATGTTTTCATTACGTTTTGCATTAAATTCACTGGGGAAAAATGATCATTTCTTAATGGATTTTTAAACACAAAATGTATGGATAAATAAATAAAAGGATAATGGCTAAATAGACTTTGTTTCCTTTGGGAAAGGAGATGTATTTGTTTAAGCAGGTATCTGGTGTCACATTGGTTTAGAAATGTAGGGGTTTTTGTCAAGTCCATATTTAAGTGAAGCTTTCTAAGTTCTGACTTTGAAAAGGTAAGGCACTACAATGCCAGGAGAGTGTTTGTGTTTTGTTTCATCTTTAATAGCTGAAGCTCCCGTAAATGTCGAGTTAAAAGTGATGCTGTTATCTAACATCTTTTGTTCTTAATCAGCTTCAGATATAAAACTGACACTATCTTGAATAATCTGTCACATTTTCTTCTTGCAATTTCTGTTCCATTGAGATTTAAAGTTGCAGGTGTCAGCCCTTTAGGAGATGACAAACCTTTCAGCATCCTTCCTGGAGAGGGGTGAGGTGCCCTTGCAAAGCAGGAGTGACATACTCATTTACTTGGTGTTTGGTTATTCACATAGTCACGATCTAAAGCATTTAATTACCCTTCATAAGCAGAGTTTGGGGACCCTTCTGAAAGTGTGTCTGCTGGAATGAGACCTCTGTGTGCTCCAAGCTCACTGCAGCCTCACGCCTTCTTTTGCTTTGGTTTATATTTTATAGGCAGTGGTGATCAGCAGTGGGACCTCTGAATACAATAGAATCAAGCAGCTGTTTCATCAGACTATGAAGAACTACAAAATCCTTAAAATACAGAGGATTCAGAATCCATCCCTCTGGAAGGTGTTTCAGTGGTTAGTACTTGTTTCCCTGTCCTTAGGAGGAGGTCCTCATCCAGCTGACACTTACATGGATGTTACATAGTTGTTTGAATTGTTTAAAAAACCTCTTTTTCCCTTTTCTTCCATGGCTCACAGTCTCCTCCCCTTCATTTTTGTCAGGCAAAAAGAGAAGATGAAAAGGGAAAATGGAGGAAAGGAAGTCCAGGAAAAGCAGCTGTTCCACGGAACCGACGTCCTCACCATGAAAATGATCTGCACTCAGAACTTTGACTGGAGAATTTGTGGAAGCAATGGAACTAACTATGGGAAAGGTATGTAGAAAGTGAAATATCTGCTGAGACTCCCCTGATAGTGGAGCAATCAAAGTTCTGAACTCTTTAACTATAGAGGGTGAAAAAAAAAGATAAGAATTGGTATTATGATCCTTCTGAAGAGAGCCAGGATTTGCTTTGGGTTGGGGGTAAGTCTTCCCACAAGGTGTCAAGAGCATTAGAGCAGGGGTTTGCTGTAGGTGGCATTTTCTGATGTCTGAAGTCATAATTTGAACCTACAAGAGAAATGAGTTTGCATGGCAGGGAGCAGAGGGGTGTGCATGCCCTCAGTGTGGCTGTGGAAGGTCCTCATGTTTTCTTGGTTGTCCCTCTCATCATAACACACACACTGTAGTGGTATAGCTTTTAAAAAGTTCCTCCTAAAATAGCAAATACTGAATGGAAATTACATAGTGCAGTCCCCTCTCTAGCAAAAATTCCAGTGGCAGCCTGTGAACCGAGTGAGAGAAATCCTGAAAGTTGAGTCAGATACCTGCTGCCAAGGCAGGGGATGCTGGGATTTTGCAGCCCCTGTATAGATTCTCCTCACAAGCACGTTCTCATGTCGTTCTCTAGGGAGTTACTTTGCTAGAGATGCTTGCTATGCCCACGCCTACTGTCAGGCCACGGAGCAGGGACACTTGATGTTCGTGGCTCGTGTTCTGGTTGGAGACTACGTCAAAGGCAACGCTGCCTACGTCCGGCCCCCCAAGAAGGCTGCTGACAAGCTGTGGTTTTATGACAGCTGTGTGGATGATGAGTTCAATCCTTCTGTTTTTGTTGTCTTTGAAAAGCACCAGATCTACCCGGAGTACATCATAGAGTATGAAAACGAGAGAGGAAGAGAGCAGAAAGGGACAGGAACAAAAGCAAATGGAGGGGAGGAGGAACTAATAGTGAATGCAGTAGAGAGAAGAAAATGTGTTATATCTTAGAGGAAAACGTGGCAGTTTGCATCCCTCATCCTGTTTTTTGTATTGCACTTGTTCTCCTACTTGGCGACTTCTTTCTTTTTACTGCAGTTGTTGGAGTGTCAATCCAAACAATTTTTCAGTTGAGGAGGGCTGGCAAAGCAGATGTTATATTTGTTGTGAGTGCCTTCTCTTCTTCTTTTCCTCTCTCAAATGAAGCATAGATATTTCGATAACCATAGCAGGAAAACCAGAATTGTGGGATGGGAAATTGAATGTTATGACTGCTGTGGGCAAATAATTGTAAATGCATCCTCTTAAAAAAAAAAGAGGATTTCTCTCCACAAACAGTTAAAAGAAAAATTAACAGTACAGTAGTTTTTAAGGAAGCTTTCAGAGAGATTCTTTTCAGAGCAGAATTCATGTGTTCTTGATCCTCTCATCTATCATTATAAACAATTCAGTGTAGGTAATAATGACTTGTTTTCAAAGCACTGCTTGTTAATGATGGTACACGTTTTGAGTTAAAATGGTAAACAAAAAAAGAAAAAGCGTATTTTAAATCCATGTTGTTAGTGTCTCGAGAATTTTCATCTGTACAATGGCAGATGGATCAGAAAACTGTTGGATCAGATTTTTTTGTGGAAATTTGCAGTAACTTGCTGTAACCTATACGAAGGCAGAGCTCAATTTAAACTGAAAGCCACCACATGCGAGTAAGCAGACACCAAAATTTGGTGGTTTGGCTGCAGCTAAAGCCATAAGGATACAAAGGCTGTGTCCCAATGAGCCAGGCTTTCCAGTGGGTGTGGCCACGTAGCACGACAGGACAGAGCAACTCCCTAAGGAGCACAGAGATGGTCTGTCCTGTTTGTGCATTACTTTTCGTTTTCCAGACGTAGAACGGGACCGAGAGAGAGCGGTCAGGTTCTCTGGAGGGCAGTGGTAGAGCTGCTGTCCTCAGGCTCTGTCCACATGTGCTGCTGCCCACTTGGGTGGGGCAGGGCGCTGACAAGGGAGGAGCCTCTTTGTGTTTTGTGGGTGATCCTGGGTCAGAATCCTGGGCAGTTCCTACTGGATGTTCTTAGCAGGGAGTCTAAGTGGATCAAATGGAAGGCCCTCTGTACACAATGCCATAGTCAGGCACTTCAGCTGGGAGTGAGGACAGAGGAGCAGTAATTTTTACCTTCAGGTAAGCTTTACAAAGGCACCTAAGCTTTACAATAGCCTCTAAGATTTTTGCTTTACAACATAAGATTTTTGCATCTTTGATACAAATCTGTCAATCACTCAAACACAGCAAGTTCTTCCCAAGAGGAACGGAAAAGATAAATCGAGAAAATCATACTAAAACGACTCAGAACTAAATGAAAATGTGCGGGGAAGATTTACACTTTTTAAGATCTCTTGTTCTCTTGTTTGCCTGTAGACTTCCTGAATTACTGAGCTTTCTGTATTTGTTAATAAAACCTGTTTTCAAGCACTTTCAGCTGCAGTTTGTCTTTACATAAACATGGCAAGACTCAACATGCTGAGTGAACCAGCCCCTGCCTGCATTCCCTGTCTCCCTTCAGTGTTTCTGTACCAGGGAACTGCACATGTGGACTGCCATTGTTGGGTAAGTGCTTAGCTAATTGCTAAGGAGAGATGATGCTAAGCATGATTCAGGGAGAATATTTCTGTAAATTAATTTTCTACTAGGAGATGTTTAATATTAAAGCAATAGGGTAGTTTGTAATGAAACAGCTGCTCTGAGCAGTTCATGACGTTCTGAGAAAAGGTGAAAGAATTAAGTGAGGTAAGTGCAGAACTGCTGGTTTTAAATCTCCAAGTTGTGAGATACTGAGACGTTCTAAGGATGTACTTGTTTAATATGCAAATGAGTAACTTTCAAAGAATCTGAATCAGGTGCCTGTGGAAACCCCCAAGGCAGGCCTGGATGGGAAGGATGCCAGTGGGATGCTGACAGCTTAGGATCACTCCAGATCACCACACATAGCAAGGACACAGCAGTACAGCAACTGCAGAGCTGTCCCATGGTCCAGCCCATCCTGGGGCAGGGATGGAGCTCTCTGCTGCACAAGGCCGTGGCTTTTCCATCAGGGGCTGACTGGGGCTGAGAGCTGCAGCCTGGATCACTCAGCTGAAAGGGGAGGAAAGCTGGAAGATGCCTATGCTGAGTGCAGGAGGATGGAAAAGAAACAACAGTTCTCCCACCTTGTGGCACCTCAGCCTCTTCCCAGCTGGCACCAAGGAGAGCCCCTGGGAGGCTGTGCCACGCTGGGGCTGTGACCCTGTGCGAGCACAGAGACTGCTGCTCTCCACTGCTGGATGCTTCTGGCCACTGTGCTAGAAACAAAGCGGGTGCACACTGTTACATGTCTATGAAATCAGGCTGAATAACACATTTAAAAGCTTCACATGTGGAAGGAAGTCACAGTACTTGCTTGCTCCACAAACATCATCTTTGAATTTATTAAGGCAAAGCAGACAAAATTCTCAATCATGTTCTATCAAAAGTAGAGCTGTCATTGATTACACCCTGCATAGCCAGAGCTTTCTCAGGCTTTTGTTCCCTTATATAATTTGTTACATTCCTGGAGTAAAAAGTTACCTGTCTAAAGTCAGTGCTTGAAGTGCATTTATTAATAATAACAGTAAAAATGTAGTGTAAGTTATCCCACATACGTCACTCCCCACCATGGCTGAACAGACAAGCAGTGAGGAAGCTGAAGAACAGCATGGTCATAAATCAGAAGACCCGAAGGCAAGGAATGCAATCCCTTAGGTGGTTTCATTATTACTGCTTTAAGAATAAGCTATTTCTGCCTCAGGGGAGGATTGGGTAAAGTAAAATGTCAGCAAAGCACTTCCACCTCTTGTTCCACGATGCAGGAACTCCAGGGGCAGTGCAGGGCCAGCTATGGAAGTGCTCCCTCAGGTCAAAAGGAAACTGTAGGACAAGACTGGAGTGGGACATAGGGAAGAGCCTGAGCTGGACAGGATGGAGGGGCAGGCCTGTGGGCCAGGAGAGCTTGCAGGTGTGGAAGCAAAGCCAGAGCTTGGGCAGTTGCAGAGTGTGGGATTTTTATTCCAGAAAAGGAGGCATGAGTTCAGTTTTGGTCTGAAATACAATCTCCCTCATCATTAGGGACTTCTGGACTACTACTGCAAGACAATGTGTTAGCTCTGGGATGCTGCAGGGATCCAGAGGCACCAGAGCTCACGTTGTGATTATCCCATCACGTGTGCTGGGACAGAGCTGTGTCCATCCTGAGCCCTCTTTCCATGGCAGAAAGACCTCCTGGTCTTCACCTCTCTGAAGTGTGTGCTTTAACCCTGGTTTAAACCCCACTTTGCCAACATGCAGGGACTCTCTGGAGATGGTACTGTTCAGCTGAAATGCAGGCTTTCCCCTTTTTTCTGAAAGATTTAAAAGTGCTGAGGGAGTACCCATATCAGAATAGTCATTATTCCTGGCTGGTTCTTGTCTGGTTTCATCCAGCCAGTAATGCCAGAAAGTTCTGCTGTGCTATATTGAAAGGAAAAAAAATAACATTTTATGAGAGAGAGTTTAAAAATGTAAACCTGGAAAGAGATCCTGAATGCAGCTCCTGCCTGAATGGGCTGCAAGCTTGATATGAATTCAGTTCATGCCTGTATTGGCTCTGGCCCACACCTTCCTATTAGCTTTATTTAAAAGCTGCCTTTGAATTACCTGAGCAGTTTACTTCACATGCAGGCCAAGTAACAAACTGGGCCAAAGAAGGACTGAGATCCAGGCACTGTTACTGCACTGAGAATAATCAGGGTCAGAGAGAACGTTCAGGAAAACATACCAGAGCAGCAGTGCCTTTGGGATGCTCCAGAAAGCTGTGCACTATCAGCAAGTTTTCCTCTTTCCTTGTGGAATCACCTGAGACACAACCTCCAGAAATGCAACAGCTCTGTCTTTTTCTTCAAGGAAATTATTCTCAGATCTTTTAACCCTGAGTACTGCCCCACGTTCCCTCACAGCACCCCTGCACTCCCTGCAGCCAGAGTTTGTGGAGAGCTCCTGGCTCTTGCAGCTGGAGGAAAGCCCTATGCCATGGAATGCACAGCTGCTGCCTTCCTGATCAGCCGCTCCGTCATCGGTGACTTTGGTCTCAGCAGATCACGTTCGTGCAGGAGACACCTGTGAAAGGAGGAGGAGGAGGGTGAGGAGCAGGTGACAAACATGGACCTTTCTGCCCAACAGGCTGTGCTGAGGCAAGCCCACATGGCACAGCACACCTCTGAGCTCCCAGCAAAGCAGATGGCAGCAGGGGCACTGACTGGAGCTGCAGCAGTTCACAGAAGCTCAGCAGGCCATAACACACATGGTCAACAGGCCCTATTTGAGGACAGAACCATTTGAAAATTACCTACCCTTGAACATGCACAGATCATCCATCCAGGCTGCAAGAGTGCACTTTGGGAATTGGATGCTATTGCATTTCTTATCCCAGTTAAATGTTGCTACATTTAACACAAATGCTTGCATGTAATTTGAGCCTTAAATTTATTGGTTTAAATATATTCATTACTTCTTACTTTTGGAGTATATTCATTACTTCTTTCTTTTAGCAACATTGCTACTTCCACAAATATTTATCAGGGGAAATGCTCACCTTGCAAGGTTTCGTCTGGCCTTTGATTTCGAGTTTAAAGCAGCATGAATCAATAGCAGGCTGAAAACATCTCTCTGAAAAAAAAGTCAGCAAAATACAAACTAATAAGTAATTTATAATGGGTTACAATGTCTTGGTTACCAAACTATTAAATTCACAGGAAGGAAACATATCAACATTAAAAATAAATATCTAACCCTGCTAGTAAGTGTTTGCAAACAGGATTCAGCCACAAGCACAGCTTTTCACTAAGACTGAAGTGCTGTTGATGAGGTAAGTGCTTAATGGCAGCTACTGAAAGGGGATTAAGTCACATCAAAAAGCCTTTTCAGCATCTCCTTTACCTGAGCATCACTGCCTCCCACTTGGACCAGTTCATAACGGATTGGGTACAGCAGGTCTACAGCTTTGTCACAATTCCCATTTTCAAACTCTACAAAAGCCTGGCACAGTGGCAGCCCCAAACGAGGAGCCAGAGAAAGCTGGTGGTTTTCACAAGGTGCTCTGTGGAATGAAAAAGTGGTTAACTTCCATAAGACAAAGCATAAACTTCCACTGCCTGCAGACAGGTTTTGGGGTTTTTTTACTGCACAAAGCCTGATGTTTCAGGCACCTGACTTAGGTCACATCTTTTGGTGTGGTTATGCTACTTTCACCTTTTTGTTACTCATCCAGCAATCAGCTTTTATTCTCCTGAATATACCCACAAAAGGCACAAGCCCAACCCTCTCCTACCTCTACAATAAACAGTTTGGGCTAGGACAGAGAGAAAACTGCAGTTTCCCTTCTGCTGACCCCACCAGAACATCCTACTGCCAGTCCTCTGTCTGGCCACCAGCCCTTGCACAGAGCTCCCAGCCATGAGACCTTTCAAGGCAGCTCCTTCTCAAGCCAGGTCACAAAACTTCCTGTTCCTTTCACTGGGCCAGCCTTCATTTTCCAGTAGGCAGCACTGCCTTGTGTGTTTATCATTCCTTAAACAAACTGTGGCATCCTGGAAAGATCAAAGCGCACCACAGATGTTCATTTGAAGCAGCTTGAGACAGGAGTGAGGAAAATGATGGAACAATTCCTCATTTACACGTTTTGTCCGGCATTCCCGTGGCAAGGAGCCCGTGACGACAACCACCAGAGAGCGCCCTGGGACACCCGACAAATTCCCAGCGGCTTCCCATGCCCGAGGCCAGGGAAAAACACCATGCCCAGCTTGTATCACGGCTTTCTTAACACTCAGAACGCCTCTGCGGTATCATTTTATGCATTACACATTTGTGATAGGCGAAAATTAATCCAATCATTAATACAGCCCCTTCAGCTCACGGCCTGCTTTCTCAAAGAATGAAATTAGGCTTTATAATATTTCAAACTACAGCTAAAAATGGACAGGTGTATTATTAAGGCTGGAAGTAGGTGAAAGGAAGCACTGGGTGAAAGAATAAGTAGCATAAATGAACACATGTGCATTAAAGCCTCTGTGATGGGCAGTTCTCTATACTTTATACATACCAACAATATAAATAATAGAATAAATAACAAAAGATATTTGCTGTTTTCTACTTTAGTTAAATGAGACATACTTAGGCTTGCTTTAAAAGTTTTGTTTTGGTAAGTATTCGTAAAAATTACAGTATTCCTCAAAACTACATATAGTCAGGAACAAATAGTGACAATTTCAGGTTCTCCTCCCTTCTTTTTAAAGGCAAAGGAAACAACAGATGCTTAAAGAGAGGGGAAAAAAGGGTGTAGTGGGGGAAGAAATTGCATTTAGCATCTATAATAAACCCCTTCAAAAAAAACCCCAAGGCAATTCACAGTCATTTAATACCTAAGGGAACACAAAACCTTTATTGTTTGGATGTAGTGCTTAAATATTCATCTTTTTCAAATAACTTAATTTGAAAGCAAAATATTCTACGTTATTACCTTAGTAGTACTTGAAACCTGATTTCCTGCAGATGGACTTAACAACACATCAAAGAGTAGCCATTACACTATCACTACCAACTACTGTTCTGTTATTAACCTTTTAAACCAGGGCAGAAAAGATCCACCACAGACAGCTGACACATCCTGTAGAATGTTCTTATTAATATTCTTTACTCCTTGTCTGTAACACAGCTTAGTGTGACCCCACTGAAAGGGAACAGACAGCAACTGCTCAGGTGGTGTCCATGACCTCAAACACAAAAGATTTCTGCTCAACCAGATGAGAAACCCCTCTGGACATTAACTCAAGAAATAAATATTGATATGGCTCTCCTAACTGGATGTTGCCCTGCTCAAACCAATGTGTCCCAGTGACATGCTAAGGCAGGGAGGAGCATGAACCTCTGAAGCTCACTGGGCTATCCACTGAACCCAGTGCAGGAATTCCTTCACCTACCTGGCAAGTTCCTGCAGAGTTGTTAAAAGCTCCTCAGTAGTTTTGTGGTCTTTGGCTCCAAGGAAAGACATCAAGAAGTGCACATCATTGAACAGAAGGATGTGATCCTTGGTGTGCTTCTTTGTGACCCCAAGCAGATCATTCCACCTGTCCCCAAGCTTTACACCTAAGAGTAAGAACTACTTCTGTCAGTAACATTGCCACATGCAAAAGCATGACTTTGCAATGTGCATTCAGTCACTCAGCATAAAAAGCATTCCTACTGAACTCAGGAGAACATTTCTTGATATGGCAAAATTTATGCAGCAATGATGCTCAGCTGCAGCCTGCCTTATCTGGCCCAAGAGCTTCTTGACTGTCAGGAGTTCAAAGGCATTATTTTAGTCTGCACTGGGTGAGCTTCTGGCTTTAATATGAGATTGCTCATAGGTGCTGCTCACCACGAGCCATCTGTAGGAATCACAAGACAGAGCAAGAAGATGGATTTAATAAAAACCCCAATACATCATCAGTGTTTTAGCAGAACAGTGTGAAACACTGTCCATCATGTCCCCTGCCATGAACCCCAGGGTATGAACACTGACTTAAAAAGGGGAAATGCCACTGGGTTAGGAGAGTACAAGAAGGCAGAAGCTCTTATGCCCATACTAACAATTTCAATCGGGATCAAAACAGAAAAAGAAAAAAAAAAATCTAACTGGAAATTTGTGTCCAGAAAGTGCTATGGGTTTTTAGAGGCTTATGCACTTGATTGCTCAGCCTCAGACCTCCAGGGACAATAGAAAGAAGCATGTGACATATAGTAGCTGGAGCTGACTGCCATGCCACCCTGGCATGGAAAATGGAAGCTCTTGGGAAGAATAAAGCTCATGGAAATTATTAGGAACTTTATATGGAGGCTTTTCTCATGTTTCTTCTGAAACACTGATCGAGCTTGCTGTGTAATGACACTGAAATGCTTCCCCAAGATGAACAGCAGGGGGAGGGAAGAAGAACATTACAGCTATAGAAAAGAATGGCCAGAGGATATCCTACCTTCCAGATGAAGCCTGTACAGCATTGAACAGTTATCAACTACATCCAGGATGTTTCCACTTGCCAGGCATGGGGGAGCAATCTGTAATCACAAGTATATCCAGGCTGGCCAAGTGATGTGCTAGTGGAAACTTCCTCAGATGATCAAACTTATTTTCACAGTACTAAATTATTTTAATCTCCTACTAATTCGAAATTACTTGTTTTGTAATAGTCCTAATTGCATCTCTCTTGAGCACAGGAATTTGCAATGACAGAAACTTCTATAGCTTTACATGTGTTGTTTTTGTCAGTAAATATAGACAGTCACCATGGTATTTTATTTTTTCCAAAATTGTACCATAAATATTACTTCACTTGATCAATCTTAATAGATAGAAATTTACCCAGCAGCTTCCTTAATGCTTGCAGTATTTTTACAACCCTTACAAAGATGTGCTATGTTATCTAATTTGATACTGCTTATTTACAAAGGTTGTTCTGAAATCCAGATAGTTGACTTTGTACCTAACATGCAAAACCAGTTCTTTGTAAAGGTGACTTGACCTTAAAGGAAAACTAATTCACATCCTTTGAAAGGTATGAAGAGGAAACATGGACAGAAGGGAAGTCAGTATCACTGTAGCTCTTTCAAGCACTCAAACTATGTAACACTCATGTCCTTGGGGCATTTTCCCCAGAACTGCTGAGAAGTTGTTTCCCTACAAGACTGTAATAAGAGATGTAAGCAATATTTATACTCAGATCACACACTGTGATAGGTTCCAATCTCACACAGAAGGGAGACAGCATACACTGTGATCTTGCATGATCTCAGTAAAGAAAAAAGGCCCCTACTCACATGCTCGTCATAAATTGTCAAAGCAGCTTCATATTCCCCCTGCAAAAGCAAAGGAGGATTGTGTGGTTAACGTGCAGGCACAGCAACCAGCAGTGACTGGCAGCAACCAGAGACAACAAACACATTAACAGACCTCAGAACAGCTCTTCAGGACTGCCTGATCAAAACTAACCAAGGCAAAGAAACCTCAAGGTGTTCAAAGCAGAAAAACCTGGATTTAACAGGCAAAATGATCAGTATGTTGAGGTTTCATCTAAGAGTAAGTACCAATACTGGCACAAGTTAAGCAAGAAGGACAAACAGGAGGTATTGACTCTCATTCTAATGTTCATTTTAGGGATTTTTTTCAAAAATCAGTACATCCCATGATGTATGCAGAGAGAGGGGAAACAACCAGTTTTAAGTAGCCTACAAAAAAGTTACATAGATAGGAAGTGGCAAAATAAATAAAATATTGGACTCCTGTTGAGAATTATGCTCCTTCTATGTCATTCTGCTTTCTGCCCAAAGGATGCTGCCTTCTCAAGGATGCCTTCTCCCTATTAGGTTGGACCCCATGAGTGCTAAGCATTAAATCCAAGGAAATTCTGACAGGCTGGGTAAAATTTCAACCATTTTTAAAGGCTTTTGATAGGAAGAATTAGTAACAATAATTAATAGCACTGGTAACCCAATTTAGAGTCTATGGCCTCTTTTCTAATAGTCAGCAAAATTTTGGGCCAGAAAATGAGTACTGAGTTTGGCAAGAATGTTGTGAATTTTTGTCTCAAAATTAGAGATCTAAGTTCATCTTGCTATCAAATAACTGTGCTAAATGTAATTAGTGAAACTACTGGATCTTCAAACACACAAATATTTCAAATATTTCATCAATATTTTAACATTCTTAAAAAGGTACTGAAACTTTTGACCAATGCAATTAAAATGCTCAGAATAACAGTAATAAAGGACTGTGCCACTTTGTAAATGTAGCACTGTGCTATTTTATAAAAACCCTTTATTTTATCCCTTTAAATAGCTGATCCCCCCTTCCCCCAGTCAGTGTTAGTTCTGCCTTTTGAAGAGCTTTAGATAACCTATCTGGACCATAAAGCACATGTATGAAAATATCTCCTACCTTTTCAATGTAGTATAAAGCCCAGTGCCAGTAATTATGGCAAGCAAGCATGTCACTGCTCTGGAGGAAAAAAAAATATTATTTACAAAATAACTTCCTTTTTCAAGTTACCAGATTTCTGTTTCTTCCCTCGGCAAAACTGAGTACTTCAGGAGACACAAAAGAGACAAGAAATTTCCATCAGCTGCCAGGACATCTTCTCATTTGGTACACTTGTCATTGCAGCTATTAGGGTGACACCTCAAACCCAAGGTTTCCCCCTCCGTCATTTTCCAGGTGAGAGTTTCACCTGGATGCCTCAGAATTCACCTTTCTTCAGCACCCTTTAAAAAAAATAATTAATCCACATCTCTAAGAAGAGTAAGATTTGTTTAATCTAAAATTGAGGCATCTTGTCTAAAGTAAACTGGCCAGAAAGTGGGAAGAGGAGGATAATGGGTGTTTTATGAGGGCCATTCATCCCAGCCATCTAGAACCTACCTCAGACAAAGAGGAATCACTTTTTAAACAAGTTTTACTACAGCCTACAGAAGCTGCAAGAGATGCCAAACATGCTGGCAGCTCATCAGGTGAGGTGAATTTTTGCACTAATTTTGCACTGTCCTTTCCAGCTGGCTCCAGAATTTCAAATCCTCTTCCCTAGCCTGCAGTTCAAGGCATTGCAGTTTATTTTTGTGAATGCATTAAAAATAGACAAATGCAGTTCCATAATCCCTTCGTGAAAATTAAAATACCTAAAAGGTTCACCCCTCTCCTTCCACTCTCTCACAGTTCTGTAGTTAAACTTAATGGTCTCACAAGTGGAAACATCATCTTTATTGTCATACTGACAACTGTAACAACCACTTTCAGGAAGCACAAAGGTAAAGGTTCCCAATAAATGTCAGGGTCTTACAGTGCTAAGATAAACATTCTGGTAATCTTTGCTTGTTTAATATTAAATCACAAACCAAACCCGAGCAATAGAAGCAGTTGTGTGCTTGGCATGAGCACTGATAATATCAAGTTGAATATCCTACTGTCATTCCAAATGTCATACAAACAAGATCATGGAATTACCTGAATAAATAAAGCAAAACTTTTTCCCTGCTGCTAAATTGGAGCTCTGAAAAGATTAAACTGCTAGAGAGAAGTGGGCTAGTACTTGATTTTATCTGGATAAAAAGTATGAATCACAGAGACATGCAACTATTTTAAGAAGGAAGAGTTTTAAAAAAAAATTGATCCAAAAGTCACTGACTGGGGTTTTAAAGGTATCACCCAAACTGTCAATCCCCAACCTCACTGTTTCATTAAAATTAGCACATTAAAAGACAAAATGCTTTCTGGGAAGTGACAGGCATGAACTTCAAGCAAGAGTTTTCTGTCTGCACTTCCAAGCCCCTTATCTGAATGCTTATCTTAAAAAAGAAAACAAGCACAGACCCAGCCTTTCTAGTCACACTGTCCAGTCCTGCTCTTTGGGTGAGGTGGAACAGTCAGCTCACACTAATCTAAAATAGACTCTTGTGGGTTCCAGCCAAGGCAAACCTCACTCCCCTCAGCTCTGAATACAACAGACTTCATCAATGGGTAAATGCTGTCAAACACAAAATGAAACTTAATTTACAGCAAAGGACCATATGAAAGACTAATTAACCTGTTCAGTGCTCTGAAAGATGGTATCAAACATGTTGGATATATAAGGTAACTGATACACTAGAAAGTAATTAGTACACTAGAAAACTATATAAGAGCATAATTTCTCTTTTCTTTACAGTTGTTCTTAAAATCCCCTCCCCATCCAGAAGCAAACAAGTATTTCAGTGTTTTGAAACAGCTGATTTGAAACAGCTGTGTCATTTTCCACCTCATCTTAGGTCCCATGAGGAGATTTAGCCAGATCCTTCATCTGACTGTCAGTGCTTACCTCAGCCCAAGTAAAGAGCCTGTGCAATAATCAGTGGTCTTTTACTTTCATAACCACACAACAGATCACAAACAGGGACAGTCATGACCCTCATAACATGGCACTTCCTCCTGCCTCTTGCCTAAAAAGCTGCATGGAGAGTAGCAGCCCCTCAAGGGAGGATTTCCTCCAATAGGCAAACTCTGCATTGATTGTAACAGTCTGCAGACAGGAAGGAATTGCAGGCAGAGGACACAAGAACTTGGCTGCAGGAATTAAAGAAAATCTAAAAGGAGCTTTTATCAGAGATGCCACAATAACGTTTACCTTCCAGTTCTTTTCTGTTTCCTTCATGAACTTTAAGCCTTTCTCCACCTCTGCTTTCATTTCATTCACATGAGCTATAGTATGGACAGACCATGCATCTGTCTGATTTATAGCCAAAGCCTGTGAGTGAAAAACAGGAAAACATGAGGAGCCTTACAAACGTGCAAATACAGACATTTATCACTGCTTATCTAGAAACAAGAGACTACTTTTTACTTGCTGCATGTAAAGTACATCCTTGTACCACTCCAACTAACCACAGCCCAGAAGTCTGATTTGGACAGAGAAGGAAGAGAATGTTCCTTGGCTGACTTCACTTCCCAGCTTCTGCTGCAGGGAGAGGAACACAAGACACTTGAAAAGGCAGGCTTTGATGATGACTGTGAAATGGCATCTATTTCACAGACATGCCTCAGTGACAGAACTGCAGGCACAGACACAATATATGCCATGGTAGAGTGCCTTGCAGACAACTATTTCTTTTCCAAAAAATGGCCAGCTCTGAGTATTCAGCCAATTCCTCTTCCTTGGCCCAACAACTCCCACTAGGCTTCTGGCATTTTGCAAAGTTAGTCATAAACCTAGTAAAGGTTTAAGTTTTAGGGTTTAGCCTCTATTGTCGCTTCCAGCAATTTGAAGTTTTGTCAAGAGCACCCATTAGAGATTGTGTCTGAGACCCCTGGAGCACAGGGATAATCCTGAGGACTGCAGAAAGTCAAGTGTCTCCTCAGAAAGGAAACAGGCTGGCTAAGACTGATCCCCAGGAACGCTGTTACAGTTAACTGTTCAATAATCCAGGAACAAGTATCTAGGGAAAAAAGGGAGCAGGAAGCCAAACACCACTGATTGTCAAGAGCAGACTACCTCAAAACAATCCAACATTCTTTAACAGGAGGGAACAGCCAATTACAGTGGGAAGCAGCAGATGGGCTGATATATGGATTTTATAGGGGTGTTCTGACCACATCTGACAGGGCATGCTCATAAGCAAGTGAGGGGAATACAGAGCAGTGAAACTGCCTTGGTGGGGCAGAGATGTGAGAACAGCCATCAGCAAGGCTCACAAAGCTCTGTGAGCATTCCCATGTTGGGCTTTTCCTCTTTGCTACTTTGACTAACAGCTGGCAGAAACCACCACCCTCCCTGAGAATTCTCAAGCCTTGGAGCACCAGCAGCAGGCAGTTTACCTCATGGGCAACCTTCTCAGCACGGTCAAAAAGGTTTGTTTCCACAAGGCCAAAAGAGTAGTAGCCCTTCACGTAGCTAACAAAAGGGGGAAAAGAGCACATCATCCATTTATAACTAGGTTTAATCCACGACTGAAAAAACACACCAGAAAGAGCTTTTAACTCAATAAAGTCCTTGCAGTGCCATTTACAACATGGGTTCAAGCTCGCAGGATACAGAACTGCTAAGCCAATTCTCAGAGGAAGTGAGTGACCCCGAGACACCAGCATGGCAAACAGTGACACAATGCACATCAGAATGGACATTTCCAGCTCTGGATGAGATAGAATCACCAGCCACACAGAACCAGCTGCTGATCTCCATAACAGTTGCAAGATGCAGAACTAAAAGGCTTTGCTGTCACCAAAGCAATCTGAGCATCTTAAAGGCAATCTTCTACATTTTCCCCAGAGCCCACAAAACCTCAGGAGGGTACTTTTATATGAAGTGGCCCTTTAAAACTGCTTGTAAATCATCCCCATTAAGCCATAAAAGCCCAACATAAAGGAAAAATGAGGGATGTTATCTGCACCTGATTTACTTAATGGAGCAAGATGGACAGTATTTTTTTGGAAGAAATGAAGAAATTTTGCCACTGCCCTGGGTGAGGACATGATTTTATCCTGTGTGTTACACACCCTGTGCTGTATTTGATGGCAGTGAGACACAGCTCACTTAAGAAAAAATCCCTCAACAACAATGTCAAGAGGGATACTGGAGACACATTCTATCTGTGGTCAAGTTTGATAAACTTCTAGACTCTTGATTTTTGTCTACATGTCTGCTTCCAAAAGATCTTGAACTTGTAAGTCTGAACTTAAAAACCACATTGTCCATGCAGACCAGGTAAAGAGCAATTTCCAAATGCAGCGTGACCCACCTGCTCAGTGGAACATCACGTGTCCAGAAAGGATAAACACGGGCAACGGAGTCTCGCATCTGACGCTGATATCCCAGGTAGAAATAAGTGTCATGGGAAAACTTGAGGGCCAGCAGGTCAGTTGGGTGGCTCTGCAGGATCTGCTCCCATAGATCACAAGCTTTTGGAAGTTGGCTAGAAATAAAAAATTATTTCCATCACTGAAAGAAGGCACACGTGCCTGCCCCTACTGTTAGTTCTGAACTCAAACTAGGCTGAAAAATAGAAAATTCAGCACCCAATGACTTATTCTTCTCTTTGAAGGAATTCTTTAGTCTTTTCTAAGCTAATAATGGGATTACTTCATTTGGCATCTTCTGAGAAATCTTATGAAAGGAATCATGTTGGGTTACATCAAAGCACTGTTACACACAAGGAAAATGAAACAAGCTTAAACCATAAATCCAAAAATTTTCCTACAGGGCTAAATAGTTCCTACAGGGACCCACCATAATTAATGGAACTTTGCATGTACAAGGACACCTTCCCTCTCCTTTTGTGGGGATCAAACCCAGTGGCAGGGCTTCAGAAGCTTCCTCATTTCCTTTGCTGAGATGTGAGGCAAATTCACGCTCACCCATTTGTTTGGCAAACAAATAATGACAGTGACTCATTAGCCCATATGTTCTGCAGTTCATACAGATTCATCATATGGAATGAAGCTGTGAGCCTCTACAGCATGAGTGACACTCTTATGTCCCTGTTTCACAGGGAAAATAGGTTTTGACATAGGGAGACAAGAGACAGAAGTCTGCTAACTTTCCTTCTGTGTATCTGAGTCAGGACCCTACTGTTGCCAAATACTTCATTTCCTAGCTCTAAACCACACTGATGGATCTGTGGCAGATTTAAAACAGGAGTGCTCAATGCTAGGAAGTGGTGGCAGTAGAGGACTTTACCTCCTGCAGTGCTGCTCACCAGACACACATGGCACTTAGGGTGGAGAGAAATTCAGGGCCAATCTGTGACATCTCACCCCGATCCTTTGCTAGATGCCAGCTAACACCACGCACCACTTCTGCCTGCAGTGGACAAAGGAACTCTCCAAGGTGCCTGGAGCAGGGTGACAGGGGACTCACCCCCTGGCAAACACATCCAACGCTGACACGTGAAGCCTCTCCCGCTCTGTCAGGGGCTGTGCCTTGGAAAGTGCCACCATGGCTCTCACGGTGCTGTCCAGCTCCTGGTCGAGTCTCACGGTCCTGCCAGTGCCAATCAGCTCCAAGCCATTGGCAATGACATGTCCCATTGCTGCAGGAAACAGCACAGCCTTCAGCTCCACTAAACACCACAGGAGAGGAGCATTTTCAATAAAACTGACTTGTGGACACACGGCTCCAGGAAATCTCCCAAGCCAAAAACTCTCAGAAGGTTTTCACAACAGCTACTCAAATATTATGTGAAATAAAATTTAAAAAACACCACACAAAAGCATTCTGCCTGCTCTGGATTTTGAGGAAGTTTTACAGAATTCTATAAATTACCACCCTGCCCTTGCATAAACAAAGTCAGTTCAATACCACGACAACAGGCATTAACCCGGCACTTTCCATGCTCAGAATCAAAGGTGATACTCACTGAAGTTTGGATCTGCTGCTTTTAGCTTGGAGAGACATCCATCAATACCTCCAAGGCTCTCATTATTGGTCCAAGTTGCATACTGCAAGGGAGACAGAGCAAGAGGGGGTCGAGAAATCCTCTGTGATACTGGGGTTCCTTTTGTTCTCACAGACACTTAAATTCAAAAGCAAGGCAAATGACTAAAAGGCAAATGCTGCATTCAGGTAGGTTTAGTGTAGCAGAAAAAGAGAAAAGCTGGGGTTTAATATAATTCAGTCACACCAGAACCAATTCCCCTGGATTTCTGGGGTTTTTGTCAGCTGGCTGATTTGCTGGTATCAGGTGGAAGGAGCACACTGGCTGAGGTTTTCACCACAGCTGCAGCCCCTGGCACAGCCCTCTGCTAATAAAAGGGTTTCCTGCTGCCAGCTCAAGGCTGAACTCCTGTGCTGGCCTGATGCTGAGGCTCTCCCAGATGATAAGAAATTTAAATATCAGCTACAGTAAAGAGTGTTTCACACATGAGTCCCCTTCAAATCACATTTTCGTGTGCTTTTTGGTCATACCTGTGTCAGCACAGCATCGAAGAGCTTACAGGCTTCATTGCTGGTTGTGGACAGGGCAAGTCCAGCATCCTGCCAGGCCTGCACAACAAACAAACACAAACATGCTCCTTTTACACCCTCATCTTCCAGGTACACTGACAGATGTTCAAATTGATGCTGCTCTGGTCTTTTCATCTGCTGTGCACTTTTAAAAAGAAAAGCTGGAAGGACAGTGTGAAGCAGAAACAAACCTTTTGTTCAGTTGTAGCTACATCCAACACTCAATTAGCTGGAGCTAGCAGTGAGACTAAAGTAGCCAACAAATACCAGTTGTAACAGAAGATCTGGATGGGTTGCCCAGCTCGTAATGACAGTGCCAATCTGAATTCATTACAGCTGCTGGTGAGCTCCTCTGCTACAGGCACACCTCATGTGAAGGAGTAAATTGGTAAAAGAAAGCCCTATTTTCCTATAATCTATAAATCTGTAATCTTCTATAAACAATAATGTTCTTGTGAATCAGCTTGCAGACCAAGCAGCCTGGCAGAGCAAACCCACCAAGTCTCTGGAGTTAACCAACTGAAAATTTGGATCACGGATTTATACACGAGCCTGACAACAATACGAACATGGGAAATGGATAAAGCTAAAAAGAAAACCAGAATTGGGCTGCCATAATTTCTAGTAACATAACATGACTGAGGCACAACATCTCCTGGCTGGCTGCTGGCAAATGAGCAGAGTTTATCTGAGAAGCTGCCCAAATCACTCCAGCATTACTTTAATGCAGTACACAGAACACAGAGGATGGACATATAAAAACAGACCTGGGGCACGCTAATTCAGATTTCTCCTAATGGGGGCTTACTCCTTCCAGATGCTGCAAGAATTCAGCTCTTCTCATTTTACATTTTAAAGCATTTCCTAGCTATAATAATCTGTCACAATTTTCAAGTCACCAGGCAAAGCTCACTTTGTTGTTAATATATCCTAAAGCTTTCCCACTGTGATTGGATTAAAGGCTCAGATTCCAACAGCTAAAGCAATTGAGTCGTCAAATTACACGCCTGAAAGACTGGACCTGAATCTAAAGTGACACATTGCCTTTGCAATTCACACTATATCCACGATACTGAAACTGGCCAGAAGAAACTTCCTAACACGGTGGGATGCTCTAGAAAGCAGGCATTTGTTATCTGCACAGGACACACTCTCCTTGCTCTGTGGGTGTGGTGAGGAAGATCCTTGTCTGTCATAATCACACACCCTCATTAATACACGCTTCTTAGCTAATACACAGAATTAATTCCTAGGATGAATTTGCATTCGTCTGCCTCCTGCTGGAAGCTCTTTTATGGTCCTGCAGAGTCACAAAAAGGGGGCTCTGGTGGTCGTATTCCCTGAATGCTTCCCTACTAAACTTTTTTATCAACCTTTCCTTGAACTTTTTCTTCGGGCATGTGCTGTTGTTCTGTGTTACATAACTTGCCAAAAAACCACTGCAGTCCTTCTTATCTGTTTCTCCACTGGCTCCAGCCATGTTTATAATCCTGTGTGCATACCTTTAAGACTCTTTATCTTTTTTTGCCAGTTAATCTTTAAGCTCTATTCAGCAACATCGGGGGAACTGAAAATTTTTATTCTCTATGTCATTTATCATCCAGAAAAAGGATAAAGAGAGAAGTCAAGCACGTAGCAAGGTTGGGCTTGCTACTTATAGGCTCCCTTCCATGGTGCCCTGCAAGATAGGCCAGGAGCCACCTTCAGCATCAGTCATCAAAAACAAGTTTGGAGCAGGTCTCTGCCTGTTTCACTGTTTTACACAACAGCTGGAGGTGCTTGCCAAGCAGAAAATGATGTCCCACTCTGAGGGGACTCGATGCTGATTCACAAGAATGGCAAACTCTGTGTGTGAGCACCAGAACAAACCAGCAGAACAAGGGTTAGTGGAAAATGGGCCTGCATCCATCATTAAGGACATTGCTGATAGAACTGAGGTGTGTGCTATTTCCAGCCACTCTGGAAAGCCTCTGTCCTGCTATGGCTGCAGCCCACCTGACTCACTCCTCACTGGAAAACTCCCACTCTGGCAACAGGAGAACGGCAGCAAGACTGTGTCACATCAGGGATGCCACCACTCTGTGTCACTACCAGCACATCAGGACAACGGGCTACAGGGAAGAACCACCCCACAGCAGCTGCTGGCTCCTAAGAGATGTAAAAGATGTGCTCCAAACCCAATCTGTCATAGCCAACTGAGAACTAAAGAACTACTGGGACCACAGAAAATGCAGCACCCCTTGTCCTCTAGGATGTACAAAAGGGGTCCTGCCCAGAATGGCTGGGACACAGATCCTGGGGCTTCTCTCTAGTGAGGTGTCACACTGTGACTGAAGAAATCCAGGAGGGAGTGTGAGTGGGCAAAAATCAGCCTCAAGAGTCTGTAAGGCAATTATCAGTTCCCCTTTCCACAGAGGCTGCCTTTGGGCTCTCTGACAGTGATGTCCCTCAACCCTCTCTCTAACTCCAGGAGTGAGTCTACTCTGTGATGCCTCTTGTATCAGAGAGTCGTGGCCTTTGCTCTTCTTGGTGAGACCAAAGCCTTGCCCTTTCCCCTGCTCTAAGATTAGAGTTCAGTCATGAGATCTGGTGCCTGTTGATTTGTATTTTTCCTCTGCTAGAATCTTAGCTGGCTCTGAGAATTGTGCTCTCTGCGGGCTGCAGTTGGCACCTCTTGAATTCCTTGCATGACAGATCCCCAGAGCTCTGTTAATCACGCAATCTACAAGACTTTGTTTTAACCTGTCACTGCCCTAATTAACCAAAGCACAACCATACAAGGAGTTTATCAGAAAGCAAGCATGCAAATGACTTAATCAGTAAGCAGCTCCTGCAGGGTGCACCCTTTGACCCGAGGCTGATTCAGAGTTAATCGAAGGCCTGACCCACTTCCGAAAGGGAAAGGGCCGGTGGGTGCCGTGGCACCCCTGCGCTGGGAACGAGACCCAGAGATGCTCAGACATGGATCTGCTTTCCCCGTAGAAGGGACGGGTGCAGCGACCCTTCCCCGTTTCCAGATCCCAACAGCAGCTTCCCTCCTCCGAAACCCACCCGAGTGTATGAGGGTGAGCTCCAGCCACAGCGAGCCCGGCTCAAAGTGAGCCCAAAGCCCGTGGCAGCCCCCGGGACCGCCACGGAGGGCCCCCGCCGCCTCTGGGCGCAGGGCACGGGCAGCACCGAGCCGCCTCAGCGGTGCCCTCCCCTCACAGCCGCTCAGCGCTGCGCTCACCTTGCAGCCCCCCAGCGCTGCCCTCTCTCACCTTGCAGCCCCCCAGCGCAGCCCCAGCCCGGCCCGCCCATCATCCAGCCGGCCGCTGGCAGCCCCTCAGCGCTGCCCTCTCCTACCCTGCAGTCCCTCAGCGCTGCCCTCTCTCCCCTTGCAGCCCCTCAGCGCTGCCCTCTCTCCCCTTGCAGCCCCTCAGCGCTGCCCTCTCTCCCCTTGCAGCCCCTCAGCGCTGCCCTCTCTCCCCTTGCAGCCCCTCAGCGCTGCCCTCTCTCCCCTTGCAGCCCCTCAGCGCTGCCCTCTCTCCCCTTGCAGCCCCTCAGCGCTGCCCTCTCTCCCCTTGCAGCCCCTCAGCGCTGCCCTCTCTCCCCTTGCAGCCCCTCAGCGCTGCCCTCTCTCCCCTTGCAGCCCCTCAGCGCTGCCCTCTCTCCCCTTGCAGCCCCTCAGCGCTNCGGGCGGCGCGTGCCGGGTACGCGCGGAGAGCGCGCGCCGCCGCTCAAGGGCGGCCGCGGCGTTTCGGTGGCGATTATTGGCCCCCAAATGTTTTGTTCGTTCTTCCGGACCGGCCTCCGGCCCGTGGTGTCCGCGGTTAAATAGTGTTCCCATCACCTGCCCTCCGGAGGAGGCTCCGGCGCCCTCGGGCTGCTGTCCCACCCGTTGGGCCACCCCAACGAGCAGCGCCCGGCGGGCCGCGCGTCCTGCGCCCCGTCCCGTCCCCTCCGGCCGCGATGGCCGCGCTCCTCCTCCTCCTGCAGCTGTTCGCCTGCTGCCGCCGGGGCTCGGCGGCGTCCCCTGTCCGTCTCCAGCCGTCGCCCCTGCGGGTCAGCTGCCCGGGCCCTCAAGGCCAAGTCTTCCAGCGGCAGGACAACGAGCACAGGGTGTCGTGCCTGTGGAACAGCACCGTGACCCTGCATTACCAGCCCGCCCCAGGAGCAGGGCCGGAGGTAGAGGAGGAGGAGGGGCAGGCACCATCCCCACCTTGCTGCCTCTGGTACCTGAACTCGGCCTCTGTGAGGAACACCTCACGCTGGTCAGGCCAGGTGGTGCTGCAGACAGGACAAGCTCCCTCAGCCGGGGCCTCCAGCCTCGTTACGGTGCAATGCTCGTCTGCCTCCTGCGCTGCACCCGAGTGCTTCCACCGCAACGTGAGCGTCGAGATCTCGGGGCAGGACATGCGGCTCTTCGTGCTTTGGCCGCAGACACACCTTATCCACGTGTGGCAGCCGGTGGGGCTGGGCTGGTGTGCTCGCCTCAAGAGTGCTGGCTGGCAGTACCGCTTCAGCAGCCGAGGAGGCGTCCCCTCGACCCTCCTCCTTCCCAGCAGTGAGCACCGGGACACACCGTCACCTGCTGTCTACCCGACAGCTGAGCTGCAACAGACCTGTGCCACCTACTACAGCTACCGCTTGGCTGTGCGCTACGGGCACCCCGGGATCCACCTTGCTGTGGTCACTATTGAGCAGATGCCTCACATAAGCCTCAACCTTTCTCTCAAGGTGGAGCCTGACTTGGTGCACGTCCTCAGTATCAGCTCCAAGCTCCTCAGTGTTCCTCAGCAGCCCCTCAGCTTATCCTGGTGGCTTCAGCCCCTTACCCTGAGTACACTTGCCTACAGACTGGTGGATACTTGGGCTGTAGGAGGTTGGCTCCGCTCCTACAGTTCATTTACGCTGTCAAGCAACTTCTGTGCCATTTCTACACCTCAGAGCTTGCATGACATAGTGGTGGCCAGCATTTACTTCCATGCTGATGGAAAGAGGCTTGAGGAATTGACGGGGGAACTGCACCTGCTCAATGGTACCCTGAACTTAACTGCTGGCAAAGAAACTCCCATCCATGTCGACCTTTGTCCAGGGAAGACCAACAGCAGCACTTATATTTTCAGATACAACCAGGGAACATTTTACACATCTGAAGACAACAACAGCACTTTTCCCACAGGTCACCATAACACACGCACTGTGTTCTACCAATACAAGGAGCTCTCCTACTTACTCACCATAGAGTTTCTGGCCTTAGAGTGGTACAAGTTCAAAATGTACCTTTATATGAATCAGAAGAGGGCTTTGATTAGGTCACTGGCAGAAAGAGACTTTGAGGTCCACGTTTTCAGCAGTGGCCGTCCTTCTTTTCTGCAGAACTTTAGTTATTTAGTGTGGTTTATCCCTGCACAACATCCGATGCTACAGTGCGAGTGGACCTTCTATCTACAGCTTTTTGGCACAAAAAAGGACCACGTTGTCCAGAGTAGCACGTACACATACAAGGACCATGTTAAAAATGCCACGCGTTTTGTCCGTCGCTCTGCTTTACCCTTTGATGCAGAGAAATACACAGGGTTTGTGGCAAAAGTGAACTGCACCAGCAGTGCACCTACACCAGCTCTTCTAAGCGTCAAGGTCAACAACTATACTGCAAAAACCATAGAAGCACCGGAGGTTTGTGAGAAAAAAGAATGTAGGATAGTCAGGTGTTGGATTCAGAGACCTGATCACAAATCCATGATCTTGTACAAGAAAAAGGCATCGTCTTTTTTCCTCTTTGTCAAGTTGAATGTAGACTGCCACGTTGGCATATCTACCAAGCCTTTATGGTATGTCTATCCTGCCAAGGACATGAAAACTGAGCCGGAATGGTCAAAGCCAGTAAACACTTCTGGAATGTTTGGTGTAAAAATGATACATTTAACTGTTCCCAGTAATTATTTAGATTACGGGTTGTATCTGTTTTATTTCACCATTGAGGTAGTCCCAATTAGGACCTCCATAGTCCTCAAGGCCTATGATATGATTTATGTTCAGATTGAGAGAGCTGATCTACTGGCAAATATCTCAGGAGGCTCGGTCCGCACAGTGGGTTTTTCTGATAGCTGGACTCTCGATGGCTCTGAATCCTCTGACCCTGATTCACAGGAAGGACAAATGACATTTACTTGGTACTGCACTAAAGACTCGGCAGACTATCAAACCATGAAATTCAATCTGAAGAACAGATGCCATCCGTTACAGAAGGATTTGAGATGGCTAACATCCTCAGGTCCCATTCAAACAATACCACCAGAATCCCTCCCAGGAAGCACCTTATACTACTTTCGCCTGGTGGTTCAAAAGGGCAGAAGGAAGGCTTATGCTAATCAAATTGTAGAGGTGGATCCTGGCCCTCCGCTCATGCTGCGTGTGAACTGCATTGAAAACTGTGGTGACAGTTTAATTCCGACAGAGAGATTTGTCTTATCTGGAAAATGCTCAAACTGTAAACCAAGCAACAAGCCACTATATTACTGGTCCTTTTTTACACAAGGCTCTAAAGAAATTAATTTCGATTGGGATTCCAAAACATCAACGGGGAGATCTGGGGCTTACCTATCTATACATGCTCTGACTTTCCTGAAGCCTGCACATGAATTCTACTCACTTCACTTAAGCGTGACTACCTGGGATGGTAGAACCACGTCCCTCACTACAGGCTTTTCAGTGAACACCCCACCCCAGACCGGCAGGTGTAACATCAGCCCCCGCCGCGGTACTGCCTTCCTGACAAAATTTGTTGTTAGGTGTAATGGATTTTCTGACAGCGATTTACCTCTGACGTATAAGGTGATAGTAGCTTCCAAGGTACCCCAAACTACCACAGTAAATTCTGTGGTGGAAAACACGTTTGGTGCAGTTCTGTACTTTGGATCTGAGCCTCAAACTCCTCCGTCTCTTCTCCCAGTTGGAGTGCACTCCCACAAGTACACTTTGACACTGTATGTTCAAGTCCAGGATTCCAAACGGTCATTTACCCAGGTGAGATTACGTGTCTACGTAAAGAACCCCCTGAAAAGTCAGTCCCTTTCGGCTGTGATTGACGAACTGCTGGCTTCAGCAAGCCGTTTAAGCACTGCTCAGCAGACTGGGGATCGTCTTAGAGCTGGTTATTTGGCTTATCTTGCAGCCTCACTCTTAAACTATGTTAAAGACACACCAAGTGCCCAGCTCCCTCAGGCTCAGCTCCGGGAAACTGTGGTTAAAACTGCCTTGAATATTTCAGTAAGTAGCATTGTGGAAGTCAACCAACTAGCGGCTGTTCTCTCTGAAGTCACAGAGGCCGTTGAGAGAATGAATGTTAGGTCACAAGACCTTGCCATTGGGAAACTAACAGAAGTAACAGATGTTCTGAAGAAACAGAGCAACAGTGGGATCCATTGGTCTGAGGAAGCAGAAATTCAGAGCAGTGGAATACTGAGATGCTTGTCCAACGTGCTGAGAGCTGATCTTCTGAGTCTCAAGAATGTCAGTGCAGATGGAGTTCAACATGTTTTCTCCATCATGGAAACTATAACAGATATAGTTTTCTGGGGTAAAGTCCCTGAAGAAATAGAAACTTTCATAGAGACAGGACACTGGAATATCACTCTGAAGAAAAATGAAGCCTGGAACATTTCAAATTATTTGCCTGCCACAGACACCTGCCACAATTGCTTTTATCCGACACTGACGAAGAGAAATGGTTCAGGAGTGGCCCCAGATACTGTGTTTTCCATTGCCATTTTTGAATTTGATGAGAGCCCCTTCCCTTGGTTACGTTACACATCAGATATCATATCAATGGTCATGGGGTTTAAAATGGCAGAGACTAAGCCTAATGGCAATCCAGTCCCGATCTCGCCTGAAAGAGCAGACGTTTTTCTTGCCAGGAAAGGTGGAGTTACAACTTTTCATTTATTAATGGGACCCGATAAAACAGAAACCTACACAACTGGAGGATTTAGTTTTGAGGTCAGTAAAAACACCACGAGCATATACTTCCAGATCATGACAAAATTAAAAGCTACTTTCAAGGTGCTGATATTTGCAGGTACCAATCTCACTGACACTCAGCCCGTAGCCTCATTTGTTGCTGTTCACAACATGCCAACAGTTGCAAGTGGAAACGAGACAACCACTGCTGAATGTAGCATTCCAGGTCCCTATATAGTCTGTCTCCCAAAGTCCCTGCTGACAAGCATAGTGCAGAAAAGTGGCTTAGACGTTCAGAACATCTCTGTTGTTTTGGAGACACGCTATATCTTAAGGTACCCAAACCAGAAAGTGGTGGGCATATACTTCTTCAATGACTACTGCCTGTTTCTGGATGGAGTTGGAAGTCAGTGGAACAAAGACGTGTGCAAGGTTGGCTCCTTGACCAACTGGGAGAGGGTCCACTGTGTCTGTGACTCCAGGCGGACTCGCAGGAGTGTGTCAGCCCTTCCTGCACCCAGCATCAAGTTCCTGGCAGCCAAAGTAGTAGTTCTTCCCAACACAGTAGACCTGGGGAGAAACCTGATAGCAGACTTACCGAAAAACCCACTGACCCTCATCACAGTGCTCACTATTTTTGCCATCTACTTGCTTTTGTGCTGCTGGGCTATAAGAAAAGACAGGGCTGAGAAGGAGATCAAGTACATTATCGTTCTGCCAGACAACGAGGCCTCTGATGAGGGGAGCTTTTTGGTCACTCTGTACACGGGCAGTCGCCCGAATGCTGCGAGCGAAGGAGAGGTCTTTCTGCAGCTCATCGGCCAGTACGGCAGGAGTAAATTACGTTATTTATGGCACCAGCCTTCGCCAGCCTTCCAACGGGGGAGCATTGATTGCTTTCTGATAACTACCAGGAGAGACTTGGGAGATATTCGCTCCTTCAAGGTCAGGCTCAAGAAAGAGGGCAAACATCCAACCTGGTTCTTAAGCAGAGCTGAAGTTGAGGACATGTCCACCAGAAAGGCCTGGTTCTTTCTGTGCAGAAAATGGCTTGTCCTTGACGAGGGCCGACTCTCACAAGCCTGGAAATTTTCTGTCACAGACCCCCAGAAACCTCTACCCAAATTCGACTATTTTCTTATTAATTTTAACAGGAGACTGACAGAGTATCATCTGTGGCTCTCAGTTTTTGCTCCTGTTGTCACTGGGGCTTTCACCAGGTTCCAAAGGTTGTCTACATTCTTAGCAGTAATATTATTCACCTTGCTTGTTAACATTATGTTCTTTAATGCTGAAAAGGATGACGAAGCTCCAGCATACCTGAGGTATATGAGATCAATAACAGTAGGAATTGAATGTGCTTTGCTTACCCTCCCTATGGAAATGTTAATAATTGCCTTATTTAAGTATTCCCAGAAGGATCCTCCTCCTGTTGTGACTAAGATGTACCCAAAGGTAGATTCTAGGTACTGGAATAATTGCATAATACCTGAAAAAGAGGCAAATATAATTGAAATAGAGGAACAGAAGGTAACTGTGGATGGAAGGTCTCAGAAGCCGAGTTCCAATTTTGCAGAAGGGGGCATCTTTTCCAAAGTGAGGAGACTGAGCACTACCATCAGGCAGCTTCGCAAGATCCCGGACACTGAGCCCTTGCTGTGCTGGTGGTGTGTCTGTGTGGCCTGGGGACTGGTTCTGAGCATAACTGTGCTCTCATCCTTCTTCATTGTGCTCTATGGTCTGTCCTATGGCTACCAGACTTCCCGAGAGTGGCTCATAGCATCTGGAACCTCCTTTCTTCAGAACGTGTTTTTCCACTCAATTCTGAAATCCTTTCTTTTCTCAGCTGTGAGCACAATTCGTCCAAAATACCTTGAAGATATCAGATGGGTAACTCGGGAAAAGCGTGTGGAGATTAACTCAGCTGAAGAAACCGGGAGACGTACCTGAACTTGCTGATGTCAGAGGCACCAAGCAATGTCAGCCTTTGGAAGGTGATGAAAGCAAACATTCAGCTTCTTTGCCTGAGAAGAACAAAAATTTAAATAAATGCACTTATTTTCATGAAAGGTTTAGTCCCTCGCCTTTTGATCACTGCTATTAAATTCTGCAGAATCCGGTGAGAGTGCCAACAGTCTCCACTAAAGCCAGTCTCTAAGTAGAAGCTGCTTTCAAAAAACTTCTCCCACTCAAGTTTTGTGGCTAAACATGACCTTGTATCTCACGGTAGCATCAACTCCTCTGCCCAGCTCGCAGAGGTGATGCCCAAGGAGCCGGCTCCGTGCTGAGCATGGCTCTCACCTCTGGCTGAGCCCGTCCTGATGTAAGAGCAAAAACCGCCCTGAGGGTGTTTCGGCGTGTCCATCCCGACAAGTGATAACGCCTGCGTGTCCATCCCGGGGCTGGGGACACGCTGGGGACAGGCTGGGGACGCGGTGTGTCCACTGCAGCCCGAGCAGGCACTGAGGGAGGGCAGGGACTGAGGGAGGGCAGGGACTGAGGGAGGGCAGGGACTGAGGGAGGGCAGGGACTGAGGGAGGGCAGGGACTGAGGGAGGGCAGGGACTGAGGGAGGGCAGGGACTGAGGGAGGGCAGGGACTGAGGGAGGGCAGGGCTCCTTCACGGGCACACAGCGCCCCCTGCCGGCCGGCCGGCGCCCCTGCCGCTTGGCGGGAGACCCCGGTGGGCAGCGCGTGTGGGGAAACGGGAACGGGGAAAGGGAACAGGCACCGGGAAAGGGAACTGCAACCGGCAAAGGGAACGGGACCGGGAAAGGGAACGGCAACCGGGAAAGGGAACGGGAACCGGGAAAGGGGCAGCCCCGGGAACTGGGTGGAAAGTGGAACTGGAGCCGGCGGGAAACAGGAATCGGGAGACAAACAGGAGCTCGGGCCGGAACGGGAATCGGGGAGTTGATGGCGGAGGGCGGAGAGACACACGGGAATCGGGGAGCAAAGGGGAGCTGAGGAGGGGACCGAGGAACGGGGCACGAAAGGAACCGGGAGCTCCGCGTGTGGGTGGAAACGGGGACCCAGGGAGAGCCTGGGGGAGCTGGGAACCGGGACGGCGGCAGCGGGAACCGCGGGGCAAAGGGGAGCAGGGCAGAGAACCGGGATCCGGGCGGGGAACGGGAGCCAGGGGAGGGGAAACCGGGAGAGGGGAGGACAGCGGAGCCCGGAGCGGAGAAAGCAGCCGGGCACTGCCGACACTCACGGTTCCCGAGCTAGAGGCCGCTGTCTTCCAGCTCCAGGCACCTTGGAGCCAAAGAAGTGGATCTAGTAGTTAGTAGGGTTATATAACTATATTCTTACAGCAGAAATGGCATGCTTTATATATACACAAAATTTAAGACCTTCATGCTTCTGGATCCCATACCAGAAATATTTTCCTCATGCCTTAACTTCGCTTGTAAATTACGATTAAAAAGCTACAGGAGTTACAATGAAAGCATTAGTGATACCTTGTCTCACTTTGTGTCTTGCCCCACAGTCTGTGATCTCTACAAATATGACGAGGTTATGTCAAGAGCCTGGTGAAGGCTCCCCTGAAAGTTTTATTCAAAAATAGTTCAAAAGTTAGTTAGGACAAAGTTAGTTCAGGACAGAGGGTTACTATGGCTGTAGGTTGATTTTTTTTACTGTGGCTGAATCAGAAGGAGATTTAATGAAATCTGACCTCTGGTCTGTTTTTTCCATTTTGGCAAAGAATAACAGTTCTGTGATCCAGAACTGATGATCACTTCAGCAACACTTCAGCGTTTGGATCTCTTGATGATGCCTTATGCAGCCTTCCCATGTGAAGCTTTAAATTCTCACCTAATTTGAGGTTCTTACTAAATGCTGCCTAATTTACAGCAGGCTGCATGCCATCTCTGAGTAAGGGGCACTTGGGCTTGTTTTTTTGTTGGGTGTTGGTTTTCTCAGCTCTGTTAAATGATGGATCTTAGGTATAGATACCTTTTTGAGATTCATTGTGTGTTCATAAAGCCTTTTTACCTAAGGAAGGGGTTTGATTTCCCTGTGTCACTCCTCTTTCCCTACAGCTGTTCAGAAAACACACTGGCTTTCACATCTGTGACCACCTAGACTGTTTATCCTGCTCCTGCCATGGGGAATCCATGGAAGCTGTTGTTCAGGAGCGGGGCTTGGGGCTTGCTCTGTGAACCATGGCTAGAGGGAAGCCTGCAAGGATCTCTGTTCCTTCCAAGCAGAGAAAGCTTAGCAATGCCAGCACAACTCCCCAGCCTAGGGGAAAAGGGTGCTGCAACAAAGCAAGGTTTAATTCAATCAAGTGATCTTTGGGAGAGTGAGTAAGGATGAAAGTTCTGAATGGCCACGCTTGGTGAAGTGACAGTCCTGGGCTAATTCGTGCTGATCCCAAGTAAGTCAGCTCAAAGGAAGAGCAGGGAGGCAGCCACAGGTGACCTGAACGTGCCTTCAGGGATGCAGGAAGAAAGTTGTTCACTTGGGGATTGACTGGCAAGTAAAAAGATTCTGCTGTTTTATCTACTGCCTGATCAATTAGGCAGCAGATTGTTTCTCTGAAGAAGGCAAGTGCCTTGCTGGTGCTGAAGTGTATTTAAATATCTGTCACATCAAATACTGGCACATGCCAGGGTATGAACTCCTGCCCTGCTGCTAGAGAGCATTCCTACCTGTAGAAAACTGAGCTGTGAATATTTTAATAGATTATTGTCATCAACAGTGGATACTGCAGGAAAATCCTGGCAGGTAAAAGAAACAAGGGTTTTGTAGGAGAGGATTAAGGGTGTGTCAATGTTGGTTTTATCTGACAGCCTTTCAAATCAAAGTCTGCATCTGTTTATAGGCACTTTGTTTCTTGTGTGGTTTCTCTAGTTTATCAGCGACTCAGAAATGCAGGAGTCTCCTGTGGAGTATTAAGAGGGGCTTAACCTATGCATTGTAAATACTTGTGCTAATGAGGTTTGAAGCAAAGAAAATCAGATTACTTATCTGTGCTACTACTTTGCCACTGACCCTGACAATTTAAGGGTGATTTATGATTTCTGGCAAGCCTTCCAGGCCTCTTAGCAGAGTGCTCTGAGCAGAATTGCCCTGAAGTCTTCAGGAGTCTCCAGAGAACTGGACTGAGAGCCATTTCCCCATGTCTGTATCAGGTATCAGTTGCAGACAGCATGGAGAAACACTCTTTCAGCACTACCTCACACATGCCTTTCTTTTACTGCAGTTATTTCCTTACTGTGGCACTGAAATCTGTGTGCTTCACCTTTTGCCAGGCTGTGTGAGCCAACCTCACACACGTCCTGCAGCACTCCAGGCTTGATCTGGCAGGTTTCTGTGGAGCGTGTCAGTTCAGTGCTTACCCAAGCATGTGGTAACCGTGTTCTTTCCAGAAGAGCTGGCCATGTGCGTCAAGTAAGGATGTGTTCAAGTGCCTTGTGGCTTCCAGTCAGAGTGGAAAATGCTTGGGCAGAGTTCAGTTCTAGACAAGCTGTTGTCAAAGACCTGTTCAGCGTGAGTGTCAGCCAGCCAGACTTGTGACACGTTACTGGGACATGGTGCTGCTTCAGAACATTCCAAGGTAAAAAAAACCCACCCCAGTGGTAGCACCTGGTGATTATTTGGGCTGCTCATGGTCACAAATTTGCCTGTCCAGATTATTAGGAAGGGCTTGGTGCCCTAGACTTTCTCCTCAGGAGATCCTTTATCCTGCTGCTGGTTTGCTAGAGAGAAATGAGTTCTCACCCTGCTTGATGTGTCTGGAGGGCAGACAGACAGCTGCCACACTGTCACATCCTGCTAAGATGGTGTGTGCTGCCAAAGCAATGAGCTGACTAATGAGATAAACCAGTGTCTGGCTCAGCTGGGTTTATGGCATAAAGATATGGTTATTCAAAGCAAATGAACTGTTTGGAAGTGACTCTTTGTGAGAAAGTGCATCTTGGGACTTGTCTGCTAGGTGGTTTAGACTAAAGGTGTGAAGCACATGCATAAACTTGCCACTAAATACCTTTCTTCAGAAGGAAATGGCTTTACTTTGTTGTATAGTAAACTTTACTTCTGAATGGCAGCATTCACTCTGAAATCTGTGTGTTCACTGACCTCACTCCTTCAGTTAGGGACCTTAACTCTCCCGAGTGCTGATGTGTAGACAAGCTCTCAGGACAAATGATGTTCCCAGTGAAATAAAACTTGGTACAGCTGCTCCCAGTGATTTGTAAGCTGGGAGTAAGATGGAAAGCATCATAAATTCATCTGTGCCTTGCAGACAGGATCATATGCTTTTCAACTGGCATAGCCAAAAATGTGTTTGTACATAGATGTCATTCCTTCCCAGTGGCAGGCACTGAACAGATTCTGTTCTACATGCCGATGGTTGGTGAGAGAGCAGGTGTTTCTATATCTAACGTACTTCAGCTCTGAGCCCAGGGCTGTTATTTTAACTTGGGATCAGGACATTCATTCCAAAGTCTATGACCCTCACTGCCATTAATACCTCTTTTTTGTTGTTGTGGTTCTTGGTCTTTTGCAGTGTTTTAAAGAAAAAATCACCATTATAGTCCCCTCTGTTTGATTCAAGTGACTTTGCATACTCTACCTCTTTGGGGTTAACAATTTCTCCTTTTTAAGGAAGACTGATTACAAAAAGTTGCGTACAAGTGTTGATCTGAGTCTCATTCAGTCAAGTGGGTGTGTTGGTGTTGCTGCTGGGTACCTGCAGAAAAGGTAAAGTTAGGTATGTCAGGGGGACCTGGCTGGTAATCCTAAAATGCAGAGTTGAATAAGTAGACTTCTGAGCTGAGTCAGGGCATGGCTTGAAGAATCTGAATATACAGGGAGAAATGGGTAGCGTGTACATGCCTTACAACTAACTGACAAATCTGAAAACACTAATAAATTAAATGCTCTCAATCATCCCTGTGAGGTAGGGAAAACACATCATATCCAAGGGTCATATCATTTGTGAAAAAATATAGTTTCCTAAGGTGTTCTCAAGGTGAACTTTTTAAATAACCCAGTGTCCAGCTCCATTTGTGTTACATCTGAAGAGCTCTGTGCTACTAAAATGCCAGGAATGACAGTGGGAAGGCTGGTGGTAAAGGAGTGATGAGGTAAGGGAGATTATTTCCAAAATTAGGTTTCAGGGTTTAACAGGCTAGGAGTTTCTGAATTGGCTGTCTGTCATGAAGCCTCTGTAGCCCCTGAGGATCTCCCTGTTCTTCTGGAACATTAGATGACAAGTAGTCCCAGCTCTGCTTCACCTTGCCCCTAGTTCACCTTGTCAGCAGATGTCTCTGAGGATTCAGTTTCACTCAGTTGGGCCAGCAGAAATAGCAGCTTACTGTCACCAAAAGGATGTGCAGGTCCCTCATCTCAGCCCTGCCTTTCTGCTGGGGCTGCAGTTCTGCCTCTTACCTTGTGCTACTGTTAGCAGCTGCTGGATCCCTCTGCAAGCCAATTTAGTTGTCCTTGGGCAGCTGTCCTTTTGTCATTCCAAACCCCACAGTGCTGCTGGTTTTCCCTCTTCCACTCAGCAGAGCAATGGCTCACCTTTGATCAGGTCCATTCCTGAAGAGTCTGAATGTGAATCTTGATTTAGGTTATCCAAGTTCAGTGTTAACATCCCAGCTTTATTTGGATTGCTCAGGTGCTAAAAGCAAAAGGATAATGCTGAAGCATCACACTTCTATAGATGTTTCTAAGGAACAGCCTCACACCCCATCTTTCTTGGCTTGTTCACATGTCCTGAATAATGTGCTGGACAGTCCAGTGGCTCTGCACTGATGAGAGCTGGGAATCCTGCAAGGGGAACTTTGCAAACACAACCCTGTCTTTGTGCCCCAGGGACTGGCTGACAGGGTGATCTGCCATGGTTTAAGATGCCTGATCTTTCTTAACAGTGGAAGGCTCTGGCCATATAATTTGCTGTTTGAGTGGACAGGAAAGGAGAGAGGAACACCATGCTGGACACACTCCTGCACACACTTGTGTTTGTACAGAGACAAGGAGAAGGCAGTAGGAGTTGACAGAATGCCTTTTATCTGTATTATTTACCATAATCCAGGTTTGATTGAAGCCTAGGAGTAACCCAGGTGCCCTTGCTGGGTGCCCTGTGCAGACAGACACTCAACTGGCTTCTGTATTATTTTGCCTGGAGTTCCCAGATAGAAGAAAGCTTTCGTTTTTCCCAAGCAGGTTGCCAAATTATTAATACATGCACTCCCTCAACACCCTGGAGGAAGCAGAACAGTCTGTGACATAAACTTTATGCACACTGGAGGTGACTGCAAGGCTCTTTGGTAGTAGCTCTTGCTTTCAGGAGTTGGGGACCTCAGCTTTACAGCAGTGACAAAACCAAGAGCAGTAAAACCTTTGTATTTTATACTCACATGCATGCAGCTTTGGAAGAGAACTGATTAAAAGCTGTGCAGTTGAAACAGTGACTTGACAACGTACTGAAGCTGGCCGTGCTGTGATAAAAAATAGAAGATAATTACTTTAAGGTAGAGCATTGAGAAAAACTTAGTAAGATGACATTGAGAGGCTGCCATCCTATTTGCAAAATTTAATGTTTAAAGTGAGCATGGAAGAGAGCTGTGCCATGCCATGCCATGCCATGCCATGCCATGCCATGCCATTCTTCTGTAGAAGAATGAATTTAAGTAGCAGCTGGAAGGCAACCTTAAACTGTGAAATCTGAGTGCAGTCCAGAAAGGTGGGATAAAATGACTTAATTCCTTCTTCTCAGTGCAGAACTGGCCTCTTTGTTTGCTGTGAGTCTCAGATTTTGGGAGCTGGGCAGACTCAGCCAGAGGGATATTGGCACACTTGGCCCATGTTGCTATTCTCACTTGTGGGCAGTCAGCAGCAAGGATGAGCTAAGAGGAGGATGCAATAACACCTTTCTCCTGATTGGGTTTATTTCCTTGTTAAAGAAATTTCTTACCCAGGTTGGTCAGGCATCCAATTCCAGGAAAAAAAGGTTTAATAACTGAATGGTGCAGCAGCAGGGACAGCTCAGCTGCTTCCTCCAGGAGAGGCCCTGAACAAAGGAACCCCATGGCTTTTATACCCCTGCAGTCTGTGCACCCATTCCCATGGGGAATTTGGGGGTCTTCCTGCTGCTCCCTGGCTCCTGCAGAGTCTCAGGTTAACCAATCCTCTCCCAGACTGTGATGCAGAGCCCTGAGCCCTTTGTTAAGAAAAGGATCCGTGCCCATTCCCAGCTTGTACTGGAGCCTCCAGTTGTTTCCTGCCATCCGTGGCAGTGTGCAGTTGGCATGGGAGCTTGCACACCCAGCTACCTGCCCTGGGAGTATTTCTCAATATCCGGTCTCTGAAGTCTCCTCTGACATTTAAATGACTGAAAATCATCAAAAGTGATTGCAGCTCAGAGGGTTTGGGGTTTTTTTTCTATTCTAAAGCTACAAGAGGGAGCTGTAGGCTCAGACTAGGTGAAGTGCCAGCACTCTCTGGTTGTGGCTGTGGTGGCTGGGCTCAGGTTTCCAGAGCCAGGTTGCTCAGGACAGTTGTGTGGAGGCAAAGCTCACACGAGCAGGATCATCCCTGCTGTCCCTGCTGTGGCAGGGGCTGACTCCCTCCCACACACAGCCCAACCAGGAGCCAAGTGCAGCTGCTCAGAGAGTTTGGGCTTAGGGGCTTGATTCCTGCCCTGACATGCCAGGTTTATCCTTCCTTTTTGGCAATACAGACACGTTTGGGACAAACCTGAGCACATTTAACTATTTTCATTCCCAAATGAAGTGTGTTGAGTTTAGGAAGGGTTCAGCAGATCTTTCCAAGTGTGGCAGTTTGAGCTGTCAGAGACAGAGCATTTCAGCCTCTCAGGGTTTTTGCACACACTGTGCTTTTCTGAATGAAGGTGGGGCTTTTTCTTTGAAAAGATGTGTTTGTTTCAGTTAACCTGGGCCTTGGCAATGAATGGAAGATACTTGCAATAAGCTGATGGAAGCTTCTAAACTTTTTGAAAGTCCTGCTTATTTTGCCTGTTGTGGAAATTTGTCACTCATTTACTGCTTGTTATCTGAGTTTTCAAGATTTCCCTGATGGTATCGCTCAAAGTAAAACATTGATTGTAAATAATTGAGAATAAATTTCTTACCAAACTGGCCAGGCCAGATAGTGAATCACACATATGACTATGGTTTCAAAATGAATTTAGCAATACTGCTTAGGTAACACTGAAAGAGATCTGCAGAAATGATAATTAGTGCTTTAAACACCCACACCACAAAGTAAGTAAACATGTATTCCTCTTCATGTAGGCAAAATTAAAAGTCCAGGGAAGTAAAAAACTTATCCAAGGCAATAGAGAGAGGCAAAGTTAGGATAATAGCTCTGTATTGGTTGTGATTCCTGCTTGTGCTTGACCCAAGTATATAAATTCACCCCCGAGCTGAGTTAAATGTAAAAACATAGGAATTGAAGCTGCAGAAAATCATACTTTCTTGGGCCTTTTTGGCAAAGAAGCTGTACCAATTGGAAAGGGTTTAATGACAGGTTGCTTTTAATATTGTGGTAATTCAGAATTGTATTAGGCTAACATGTAGCAAAATTAAGACTTCTCTGACCTTGGATTTGGCACAGGGATTTTAGCTGGGTTTTGTACCTAAGGAGACCTGAGAGACAGATGAGATTTTAGGCTTTTCATGAGACAACCCATGCTAGCTGAAGTGTATTTCCTTACAGGTGCCGTGCCAATAAAAGTCGTGACTTAGCAGCTGTTCTGTATAGTGCTCATAAACTTCAATATCTCCAAACATCCTCTGGAGTTTCACTCAGTTAATTTACTTCAATCATTCTGTAGCCTGTATCACCCTGCTCAGGTCCTTTATCAGAGTGCCTTGGTGAGTGCCATTAGTTCTGATCCAACTGGGAATAATTCCAATGATTATCTGTAATGTCTTAAAACATGTCAAAACCACACAAAAACGAAGATAACAGAAATGCTTTTAAAAGTCCTTGGGCGGGCTGAGTGCTCTTCTTCCTAATACCCTTTCAGAAAAGGGGAGAGGAAATTATATAATCTGACCATATTAATAATTGAAAATAGTTACTTCTGTTTGATTGCAATACTTTCTAAAGACATGGAAAAACAGGTGGCTTTTGGAGAAGAAAGGAGGAAAGGGAGTAAGCTGCAACCCTTATTGCTCACCTCAGCAGAAGGTGACAGAGCACTGACCTTGGACATGACTGTAGGTATTAAGTGATAAATATAATAGTACAGCTGCTTCCCACTCTACTTCCAGTCATGTGGGGTCAGCCCTGGACATGGATGAGCAGAGCCTTTCCTTTACATATGGTGCTAAAGATACCAGCCCTATAGATACATTACCTTCAGACATGATTCATGTCAAAACAGAAATAAACTGTGGCAGCATGCTTTGGCAGTTCTGTTTTGCCTGAACTGGACTGTTTGAAATTGAAATGGCCCCCTCCTGCCTTGGTCATGGAAGGGAGAAAACACATCAAAGAATCATCTGATTAAACACAGAACTGTACCGGGATAAGGGTTTAAAAGCAGGGCTCTACATAGTAAATTTAATACCTAGGGCATTGAAAGAAGAGTTAGGCTGAAAATGCCAGGACTGAGAGGGCAGGACTAGGGGTACATGCTTAGGGGTGCAGTGGTTCAGTGTCATGATTTCTCCAGTTCCTGTTGGCCAAAATCCACACTAGCTGGCAGCTCATTTCAGCCAAACACTGTTGAGCACCTGTGTTACCTGTGAGGAGCTGTGTCTTGACATCAGGGATGCCACCTGCAGGAACAGCCTCTCCCCTCCTTTGCCATGGCCCAGTGGCCACCACTGGAGCCCTGAGCCTTGGAGCTGCCATTGGGCAATGCAAGCAACAATAGCCAGGCCAACTTAAACTCTAATCACCCCTTTTAAACTGGCAGCTTAATGTATTAAGGATACCAAGAGACAAAAAACAATAGGCTCTGGAGGTTGTGCAACTGAAATCCACTTACAGGGCTTTTCAGAGGCTCAGGCCTCACAACTCTGTCCTGAATATGAAAACACAGTCAAAACAGAAAAGGACAATAGTTGAAGAGAAGTTGTTCCTCAAGCTTCCAAGTCACATGGAAGCAGGCTGATTGTGATTTTGATATAATTATCAGCTGAATCTGCCTCTAAAGCGACATAAGAAACAAAAGCAAGGCGAGGAACACAGGAATAGCCAAGCTGAGCTCCCAGAGAAAGGCCAGCTGCAAATGACCATGGCAAGGGGAAAACGTTGCTATTTAGGTAAGACCCAGGGAATCCATTTCTCCCCAAAAGATGTCCAGTTCTATCTAAACTGATGTCTTTATTAATTCTTAAATCCCCAAGAATAATCCATCAGCAACACCAATTCCAGCTTACCCATGAAATCCTATTTGGAATTTGGTGATCAGCACATCAAGAGAACCAGGGATGTCACTGCAGAGCAAAGGAACAATGCATTAATTAGTTTCTCTTCCAGTTGTTCAAACTCTACATTGCAAATACATTAAAATGTCCCATCAGTTTTGCTTCTTTCTATTCAATTTCTAACATCTGGTTACAGCTCCTGGGGAAAAAAATATTGGGCCTGTATGAGTTGTGAACAGAACAGAGATAGCAAAAATACCTTCTTTGTGCACAACAGCTTTTATACTTTGGAATCAAGGGTTCAGAGGAGAGCCATTAGCTCAAGCTTTAGTACCAAGTGGGGTTTTAGGTTTTAACCAGTGAGTGCATTTATTGAGGTTAAGGGATGAAATCTCATTTGAATTGTCACAGATGAACAGAATTCATTTAACTGCTCCGGTTGTTGGACACCTCTGTGATATTGATATAATAGTGATACTTTTTAGTAGTCTCCTAGGACAATACAAGTGGATAGGTTAATGGAAATAAGAATAGGGTTTTTTGGGAGTTATGGAGAAGATGGTCTCTTGTGAGGGCTCCTGGTACTTGGTATTGTGTTGGCCTTTAGGCCATTTTTGTGAAGATTGGTAAGGAAGAGTGTGCTGAGGCTCCAAGTCTCACACATCATTGCAGGAATTTGGAAGATCCTCCCAGGAGTGAGATATCTTCATCAGCCAAGATGAAGGGAGGGAAAGCTTTGCTGTTTCAGTAAAACCCATGGAATCTCTTACACCTTTATTCACCCTCCATGTATAATCCATCAGCAACACCAGCTGCAGCTTACCCGTGAAATCCTGTTTGGAATTCAGGGAGCAGGCCAGGGAACCCATGCATGGTGCTGGAAGGAGAAGGCAGCTGAAAGAGGAATGTTGCTGTTCCCTGGAGCAGGGAGCTGGTGAAGGTCACTTCAACAGGAGCAGTGGGACAGTTGATTTGGGGGGTTTATTTTTCACCTAGCTGGCTCTCACCAGATGGTAGAATTATTGAGTAGGAAAAAAAGTTAAATTGCTGGAATATTTCAGCCTAGAAGAAGAATAATTCATTTTAGAAGAATTCTAAATATAAATGTAGTTTAATGAGACTGTGGAACGTAAGCATTTCCATTTTGTGTATCCTGCTAATAATGTTATTTTCTTTATAGGACTGTAGTCTGTTCTACTTCAAAAGTTTCTGCCTCCCCTGTGTGAAGGAAAACCTAAAGGCCTTTCCTTTGGAAATAGAAGAAGACATGGATAAGAGGAAGCCCCAGCAGAAATCCTGCCAAAAAAAAAAAAAAGGATACAAAGCATTAATCTTGAAGGACCAAGAGAGACATTTCTTTGGCTGGGGTTTCTCCACTCTCTGCTTGGAGACTATCACGTTGCTCCTTTTAAAGAAGTGACCTTCATCAGCTCTCCACTGCTGGAGGGAGCAGCACATTTCCCTGCCCTTGGCCTGGGTTCAGACATCCCCGTGCAGCGCCAGGGAGCGGCCCCGAGGTGCTGAGGAGCCAGGAGGGAAGGCAGAGCAGCCTGCTGTCACCATGTGGAATGCTGCAGCCAGAAACCAAACAGCACAGAGCACTGCAACCATGGCCAGATTGCTATTTTAGTGCTTTGTGTTGCTCTTGACACTCCTACAGCATTACAAAATTCCGAAATAGGTTGATGTGGCTTAATTCAGTATATACCCAAGAAAATCAGTGTGCACCAATTGTTAATCTGGCAGTCTTAGTAAGAATACATTAGGCAGGGAATTTAAAATTTTATTTTTAAGTCTAAAATAGAAGTGCTGTGAGAAAATGGCATAAATATAATACCTAAATTTTTCAATATGGTAATCTTAATGCTATCACAGCACTGGGACTTGAGACTCTGAAGGCTGGTGCTTCTGCAATCAATAAAAGTATTTACAAGTCCCTTGCACTTGCAGTCACACATAACAATATCAATAAGCTCAGATCAAACCATTTAAATTTCCAGTAAAAGACCATATCATTTAAATCTCCAGTAAAAGAAGAAGAATAAAGCTGATTAAAGAAGGAGATTAAACCTAAATACAAAAATTATATGCAACTGATTGTTTTTCCTGTACAGCAGGAAAAACCAAGTCAGGGATGCCTCTGCTTCACAGTTACCTGGCTGTGAAGACCTGGTTGGTGCAGAGAAGCCAGCAGGTACCACTGAGGGACAGCAGATGTGTTCTGGCATCTCTGGTCTATGCTTTAGGGAAAGGAGACAGCCCCACTTGCCACTTGGTGTTTCCTGAAATGACAATGGATTATTATCTGTGCCCAGCTGTTAGAACTTATGTATTCCACATTCTTGTATTGCCACTGAACATGAGCATTGTGGTCTCAGTTTCATCATATTTTGGTATAGATGTGATTTCACAGCCTGAATGATACCATGCCCAACCTTTCCTGCTCTTCATGGTTGCACAGCCTTTACAGGGTGTTTTCACTGGGGTCTCCAAGTACTTTCTGCTGCTCAACATCAGATCTTCCATGCTCCTGAGCACAGCTGGTAAAGAAACCTGAGTCTTTTTCCTCTGCTGTAATTTTCACTTCAGCAGTCTCTTACCAGCTTAAAATATCCCCAGATTCTGGAAGGAAAACAATACCTGTGACATATTTCCCCGACTGATTTAAGTGAAGATGTGCTCATTGAATTAGTGCTGCACTTCACACAGAAGTGCACTTGTTACTTGTTGAATTCCATGGATGTCTCAAACCAGCCATACAACCCATGAGAATATGAAAGGGCACAGCTGGATGGTGGGTCAGCACCAAACTTAGGTTATATATATAGATAAATGTATATGCAATGCCTCTATTACACACCCACTCCTGCTCACAAGGTGTCTAACAGTACACAGGGAAGCATCAGTATTTTCAGGTGCTTCAAATATGCTGCCTTTTGAATGCCACATTGCAGTGAGTTCCTTTCCTGGAGATAAAAGATCAGCACAAGTCATTAAATTCACTTTTAAAAATACTTTTATTTTTTTAAAACCATTAAGGCAAAACCGTGTTTCAAATTAGGTTGGTTTACATTCAGTCTGAAAGGATTAAAGCACATAGGTTCCTACCAGTCTCTATACAAACACTGTGAATTCAACCTCTTATTTTTAAAGAAGGTGGAAAAAAAATCAGAATGTAAAAAAGAAAAAAAATGTTTAGTTCAAGTTTTTTCATCCTAGATCAGTAGGCTGGTAACGTTTGAGAATGCATCATTGTATGTAGCTGGATGTGACTTTAACATTCACAAGTGCAAGATACGTTGTCTTTCCTAAAAACCTCTGCAAGACCAGGGCATCTGTTCATCCTTGGAAGTGTCATTTGCATTGTTCTAACAGAAAGAAACTTGGGAATTTGGCTTGAATTAGTGGTTTTTACTGGAAAACAAGCATTCCATGAGAATTAGGTTTGGCTACTCCTTGCAAAAAATGCCTGCTCGTTCTACCTTCTGTATTTACTGTAGTAAAATGTACCTAAAACCTCCTAAAAGCAGACGACTGGAAACAATATGCTGTTTTGTTTTCTCTTTGATATTGACATCTCGAATGAATGAAACACTTTCAGCTCTATTAAATAGGGTTTGGCAACATTGACAACACTGTGCTTTGTGTCCTACCAGATAACAGAGCATTTAAGATGTGATGGAGGGCTTCAGCATCCCGGGGCACTTAAGGTGTGGTGCTGCATTCACAGAGAAAATCCTGAGCAACTGCTGGTAAGAGCTGAGGAACAGCAGGAGCTGCACAGGAGGCAGCTCCCCCGAGAAGCTGCTAAACCAGACTGTCAAACCGCTCAGAGCGGGCTCTGGAGCACATCCATAGCATTGACACGTTGGTTAGGTTCGTTATCGCTACAGAAGTAATTAACCCCGCTGGTTCCTCCTCTGCCAAGGCACCGTGAGTGCACGGAGGGAGCTGCTGTGTGTGGGGATGAGCCGTGAGAGCCCCCGGATGGCCCGGGTGAGCAGGGCTGGCTGTTTGTCCCCCGCAGGAGGGCTGCTGGCCTCTCCCAGCTCTGCAGCACATCCCACACAGCCTGCCTGGTGATGCTGCACTCCTACACACCCGGAGCCCGGGATTCCAGCGGCTCAGGACTTCCCCATCCTGCCAATCCTTTTTCTTTCGAGTGGAAAGAACGCCATGAGACTCTTGGCACTGAGCACAAGGCCGGTGTCTTTACCACGACAGGGATTACCCGCACATCCAACCTGAGAAATCACACCAAAACACTTCTTCAAGTACCTCGTGCTTGGTCTTGCAGTCCTTATTGGCGGTCCAGTCTGTAATCAGATCAGTCTCTTGTGCGTGCTGCCCATCCCCAGCAGAGGCAGCTCATCTCAAATTGAGGTCCTTGCAACAGGAATTCTGTTTCGAAACATCCATGGCAATGGAATCTGACAAGATTGACTGACGTTTTAAAGGAGCTCAAGAAAAAACAAACAAACAAAAAAAACCCCCAGAAAACAAAAAACCAAAAAACCAACCAAACAAAACACCCTGGCTTCAGAAGCAGAAAAAGATTTTAAAAACCTGTGAGCACAATAGAAGAAAGAAAGGAGCTAACAGCCTTCCTTCGGGTGGGCTCAGTTACACAGTGGGTTTGTGTCATGTGCAGTGACAGTGTAAAGGAGGTGGCTGCACAGGGAAGCCCAGCAGAGCTTTTGCAAACAGGACAAACAAAACATCTTAGGAGACAACATACCTGTGTGGTGACACTGATGGAGTGAAAATGCCAAGGTGCAGCAATTTGAGGAAATAAGCTGTTGGATGTTACAAATGATAGCTAGAACATTTGTAGTAGGTTGTGCTTGTGATAGCTGCTGTATTTGGTGATTCACACAGCAAAATAAAAGGTAGATACCTTTGAAAGCTACCTTTGTCCCTACATCAGATTTCCTTAGCAGGATGCTGTAGGCACAGACTGCCACACCTGCATGCACCAGACACAGAATCCCTATGAGCAGACTCTGAGTTCTATTTAAAATCCCACAGGAACCCTCCTGTAGGGAAGCCGATAATGCCATTTCAACATTTTGTTCTGCGCTGCCAAATCACGTTTGAAATACATCTCTAAAAGCAGCCAGTTGCCCTCAGGGCAGGTGGCAGGGAATAATCCTGAGAACACGTTGTTATTCCCAGTGAGCCACAAGTCAGTTCCTCAGAAAACACCAGCACTGGGGCACTAACCAAATGAAGCTTCTTTTTAGCTCTTTTCAAAGGAAAATGAGTTATCATGCCACAAAACAAAGATGAACCCAGTTCTACACACCATTTTTCCTACTGGTGAACTTGAGTTAAAAACCTGATTTGGGGATTGCAGTTATTCCTCCACTAGACTTGCTTTTATTAAAACGAAATAAAAGGAAGTCTATGTTCTATGTGAAAATATAAAGTTTTGTTATAATCATCAACACCAAACACTGATAACGTTGAAGATTTTGTGATAGTTCTTCACAAATGATACAGCAATAAAGACCAGACAGGAATAAATAGCAATTTCTCTTTGACATCAGCCCCTTCAGCCTTAGCCCATAAAAGTAAATACTTCCTCACTGTACAAGGGGTTCACAAGATAAAGCATGTAACAAATATTTAAATTAAATAATTTACACATTTTTCTTTAAGCACCTCTGTAATTAATTTAGTGAAAGTTTATACCTTGCAATTATATTCTTGTATTTTATAAATTGAAACATGAAGAAATGGTATTATATTAAATTAAAAAAATCCCACGACATATAACAATATCAATAATCTTAGATCAAACCCACATATAATTTAAATCTCCAGTAAAAGAAGGATAATAAAGCTGATTAAACCTAAATACAAAAATTATATGCAGCTGATTATCAGGAAAGCACTTGGGGCATGAGCAAGCACAGATACCACGCTCCACCTTACATTCCAACACTTCCTAAAGGACGAGGGGTTTCTGAGAGGGACCATTATTTGTAAGACCTTATGCTTCAACAGTACCACGACAGCTGCAAATGCATTTGTCAAATGCACTTGCAGATTTCCAGCTAAGTCACAGGGAGCTGTTCAGGAGAGACTGAAACTGTTCCTCTGCAGCCACAGCAGGAGATCCCCCAGCTGCTCTGCCTCGGATGGGGCCCAAGTTTGGCCAGGCTTTCCACCAGAAAGGAGGAGGAAATTCAAACTCAATCGTATGTGACCCAGCTCTCGTGATGAATAAATCTCTCCGAGTTTGAATAAACAAACAAATGTTTAGATGCTTATTGTAAGCTCTTTGATGTGCAGCCTGGTGCCAGCTCTCTCATGAGAACAGGCTTAGTGCAACTGCTGGTATTTCTGAGATCTGCACGGGGCAGCAATAATGCAGAACTCTGCTCCCTGGCAGCACTCCAAGCACAAAGGCACGGGGAAATGGCCATTAACACAAAACATGGTTTCTGTAAATGCAAGGAAAGATGCAGCTCCTGGAAGTGGAAGCTTTCCTATCAGGTGTCAGTTTGTGTTTAAAGCAAAAGTGGGATGGGAAATTTCAAGAGGTACAAAGTAACTAACCTTTTTTAAACAGCAGCTTGAAAGGAAATGTTTAAGGAGGAGAGATGAGTGAACATCAGATTTCCCTAATACTTGGCACAAACCCTTCCTTTTCTTCCCCCCATTCCTCTTTGACAAACAACACCTAGGGCACCAGAATAAATAAATAAATAAATATTTCCCCCCCAGACAGTGCTCAAAAATCAGTAATCTGTAGGTTTGCTGAAAATTTAAGTAAGTCATAGCATTGTTTCCCAGGATATTTCTCTGTCCATCTGCTGTCTCTTGCCTTAAGCTGTTTGTGGGGCCTGGTTGCTAACCAGAGTTCTTCCATACTGTGGCAGTAAAATGAGTTATGTTGGCAGAATCAGATCCAAACTGCACCTGATGAGCCAGTAAATCTTTAATATCATTCTAATTCTAAAATTTGATCACTTTACTTCCCTCCAGAGGTGGAGTATTTTAAAGTATCAGTTTATCTGCACATAGGGGAGATGCTGAAGTAATAGATCAGAAACAGATCTAGTTTGGATTCCAAATTAAAAAAAAAAAAAAAAGGACATAAACTGAGTAATTTTAAAATCTCCTTGGCCAAAAAACTGCTGTAGGCACCTCCTGAAGGAGCAAATGTAATTCATTCAAAGGGTAATGTGGAAATGAGAAGTTGTTTTGCCCATTAATTCTCAGCAATTGTCTGCCCTGTGCCACTCTTTGCAGTGACTGTGGGAATGTGAGCAGTGGAATCCATCCAGAATTTTAGGCTGTGTTAACATCTTGTTCATATTTCTGTAATTCAGAGATGTGTTCTTTTTTTTTCTTTTTTTCCCCC
>VWYP01000461.1:135606-161655 GCA_013400435.1 Pycnonotus jocosus | reverse complement strand
CCCCCCCGCCTCTTATTAAAGGTCTGCAATTTAATTCAAAACAGAAATCAAACTTTTTATGTCCAAGGAAGTAGTCAAAAATTTCTTGCTGGTTTTCAAATAAAAAAAATTATGCACTTTTCTCATGCTAATAACAGCTTGTTACAAGCAGCTGCTAAAACACCTAAATGTTATGTCTTTCACTGAGTTACTCTATTTGCAATTCTTTATAGCTTTGATGAGAATTTAAGGTTTTATTATTAATTTTCCATGTTTTTAACTGTTACTGAAGTCTTTTAGCCACTTTTTAGAACAAGAGCTGGAAAAATAGTTATGCACACTGACTGTGGCTGATTTTCCTGAGAACCTACAGTACACCTAGACTGTGGAATACAACTTTGAAATTTGCCCTTTGCAAAAAGCTGAGCTTTGGGCAGAAAAAACCCTCAAGTTATCCTTTTTTTAATAGGAGATAAACGAATGGCTGATATTTTGACAACTTTTTGCGTCAGCAATATTGCAGATCGATTATTTCCGTGGCCTAAACCCCACAGCTTCTGAGGGAAGCAGGGTTGGCTGGGAGAATAAAGCAGCAGCACTCCTAAAATCCTCTCTTTGTGTCTGAGGGCACACTGTGTGCTGCTCTGGGACACAAAAGGCAGCCCATTTCTCATTGCAGCCTTCCTGCCAAGACCAGCATTCCTCTCTCAGTGTTTGAGGCCTGTTCTTCCTGCTGGCAGCAGGGAAGGGGAGGAAGTTTTGTTTTAACTGCACACGCAGTTTCTGTTTCTATCCTGCCCTAGATGCTCACCAAATTTGAGGCCTGTGCTTCAATATTTTACACTAAATATATCTATATTTATCAATAACTCCTGCCACAATCATTGCCCAGATAAACCCCAAGTTGCATTTAAAACTGTAATTTTTCCAGTGTCCAGCTGTGCCTGTGGGCCTGGACAGAAACAAGCAGTGCCCCTGAAATAGGAATGACAGTGTGATGCTCTCACTCCATCACTCAATCCTTGCAGTGAAGATTTTGCTGTCTTCAAATGTGCCACAATAAACCAAGTACAGAGTGTCCTCCTGTGCCACTGAAAGCTTCAGTGTAGTGCAAATGCTGGGATTGCTCCTGAGACCTCGCTGTCGTGAAACAGAAAGTAAATGAGGAAGTAATGATGTGAAGTTACTGCATCAAAGAAATGAAAGAGAAACAGCCGAGTGCCTGGCATGCAGCTGGCATTTCTGGGCAGCTCTCTGGGGAAAGAGCCCATGAAGTGGCAAAGCCAGAAAGCCATTTCCTTATGGCTTGCTTTGCCCCAGGAGTAGAGCAAGTGCTGTTGTAAAAATCAGTTTACTCCTATGAACACAATAAACTTACTCTCAGCTGTGCTGCCTTTCACACCATGACACAGTCTGACACCTACAAACGCTGCTCTTGGTATTCCTGTCACCTCATCCACATGGACAACATCTGGTGAAAACAAGTACCAAACTCTTCTATCAATGAGGCTGAAGAAGGAATAGAAATATAGCCAAGTGAGTAAAAAATGAAGCAGTGTATTCATCAGAAAAGTAACTGTAGTATACTAAACTGTACTGCCAAGACACTTAAAGGAAGCTGGTGCCTTTCCTATCCAATCATTCCTTTGGAGTCAGCTATCACTGCAGTAGAGTGCAGTATCACTGCTGGAAAGTTGAAATTCTCTTTTTTTCCTGGGGTAGGATCAGATTTTTCAGTCTCTCCAAAACTCTTGCTAATTCAAAATAGTATTTTTATGTCAAAACTGCATCCTGAGCTATTACAAGTTCTACAAAAATACAGGGGATACGATATATTTTTCATCAGTGATATTTTCACATTTCCTTCAAAAACTTTTGAAACAAAAGGGTCCCATCAATTTATCATGTTTACTCTTCAAGACACACCTGTTGGAGCATCTCTGCTGTATTTTAGATAACTCTTTGGATCTTGTTTCATTTCATAAGAGAACCATCTTTTAAACATGCTAACCCTAAGTATGCCAAGGCAACACTAGAAGAAGCTGTACATAATTTCATGGAATTAAAGCAACAATGGATCAAAGATCTTCCCAAATTTTTAGAAGTGTGTGGACAGTAATATCCAGCCATTTGCTACACCTAGACTGAATGCTTTAAGAAAAAGTGTTAGCTGGTTCTCAGTAATTACCATTAGGCAAAAGTGCATTGACTTTCTGATTGTGCAGATACCTGGAAGGAAGGTGCTGAATTTGTTATATTAATACTAAAATGACTAAGCCAAGAGGAAATACAATTTTGTTCATTTCTGTTACTTAACATTCTGATTTATTATACAAATACGTATTCCTTACCAATCTTCAAATTTCCAAAATAAAAGAACCATTGTAAGACACTTCATTGAGCACTCTGACCAGTATTTTTCTGCAGCACTTTTTCAAAAGAAGACAAAAGATCCCAAACCAAAAGAAGTGTAACACTCCAGTTCCCCAGTTTTAGATTTTTCCTGCTCTGAGGGCTGAGTGAACAGCACGTAACTGTACAAGTAGTTTTGCTCCCATCTGTATTTCTCTGTCTTTAAATATTGTGGAAAAAAAAATACTAAAAATCCTTAATACATATCCCTGTAGATTTCCTGTAGTAAAGGGTGTAAATGTGCATCAGATTCAGTCTTCTTGATTATCTGAACAAGCTGAGCATGCTCTGTGACCAGCTGTCGGAGGTCTGCCATTTTTTGGAGGAGTTTTGGGAAGAGGAAGGTGTCGTCAGGATGGTTGTTTTGCAAGTGAAGTTTCAGTACATGCACAATGCTCTCCTGCATTTTTTCAATGTGTCCTACATTTACAAGACCAGGCCGATCTGTTCTCAAAACAAGCAAAAGAATACATGTCATAATTTTGTAATGACTCCTCAAAGTTTAGTTAGTGGTAGAACTGAATCTTCCAGAGGATAGAAGCTTTTCCATTAAAATTTTTAATTCGTGAGAGGGAAATATGAAAATTTACTACCTTAGAGAGCAAACATGTAATGCTTACCTCCACAGCAAATAATGGCAGCAACAAAAAGGGATATATCGCTATCATCCAAATCCAGTGCATTGAATTTCATTGCAAAATCAAATTTTGGCTCCATGATATCACAGAATGGCTTTCTGAGGCTCTTCAGGAACTCGCGGGTGATGAATCCGTTCCCGTAGGCCACCAGCATCCCGTCCTTGTTCATCACAGAGGCCAGCATGGCAAAGATGGCTTCGTACACCCCGTACTTCAGCAGGGTCACCTGATCGTTCAGGTCCAGGCTGGAGAAGCCAGGGATGGATTTGGCAAATTCCGTGAGCTCTGTGACAGTCTCCACAGATGTACACTGGCAGCAGTGGAAGATTCGAACTTCTGCTTCCTTGTTCTGAATCCCGTTGGCTACCAGCTTGGCCACCAGGGTCTTCTCTGCCATGCACAAGGTATCCATATCATGTATAACAAAGGGCTACAGAGAAAAAAAAAAAAAAAACCAAAACACTAGTTCAGTCACTAAACAATGGTTTTAATTGTTTTCTTCCTAAAGACTAAGAATTTTGATAAACTTTAACTTCCTTGCTAATCAATCCTCAACTATCAATAAACCCTGAGTTCTTTTACACTTTTCATCAAGACAAACACTTTTCATCAAGGCAAACTGCAATACCTAGCAAGTCTGCCCTGCAAACAGCAATGCAAGTAGTCACATGTAAAGATGTCAGGCATATCTTTAATTTAGCTCTATCTCACAGTTACAGTGAAGCTCCACCAGTCCTGAGAGTCCATCTCAGAGCCAGTCCCAGAGGGTTCACAAAAGACTTGCATTACCTTCTCCAGAAGTCCAGGTTATTCTGCCTACACTCCTATCGATTCCTAAACTAACTACATCTGATGCACATCATGATGCTTTCCTGAAGTACCCTAGGGGGAATACAGACAAGTCATTTCAATACACAGGGCAGCAGATTTGCATAAGAATGTGAACCCTGCACTAGTCTTGCATTTTATTATCAGATTTTCACAGACAATGTCCCAGTTGTCCCAACTTTCTAACTGCAGTTGGTGCTGAGTCATCTCTAACCAGAGAATCCCACTAGAGTGCCAAACACAAAATTTGGTCTTTTCCATAATCCCCTTGTTTCGAGAGGTACATGCTTTACAAACAGATGAGCCACTCTCTTAAAACATCAGCAAAAGCAGCATTCAGACTTTCTTACAACCATCAGAATGCAAAAATATTTTTATACATATCTGCAGAGCAACAACCAAAACAAGGTACAATCCACTAAAGAAAAACAACAAACCCCAGTGCTTGCCAGCCTAGCAAAGTCACAGCTACTGACCTTGAACAGACATTTAGTTCCATACACACCAAGCACATTCCCTGTGCTGTTTAGCTCATTTCAGATTAAATAGCATGGAGAACACAGAGTGTTCTGTCAGGAACTCTTAGGATTCACTTGTTTCATTCAGAAAACTGTCCAGCAGGCCACTTTTCAAAAGTTTATGGCTACTGCACATTTCATCTCACTCCAGCACAGTTAAAGCATCTACCAAATTATTACAATCACTTTATGGACCTGTTTTATTTTAAAGTAACACAAAAAGTACTTACTGGATTGTTATTGGTTTTCCCTGCAAGGATGATTCTGGCTTTAACCTTGTTCATATTGAAATTTTTCAGGTAGGCATCATGAATTCTTTTGGCAAGTGATTTAAGATCTGCCATTTCTGAATCTTCTACATAATTTTCACCTGTTAGAATTTCTGCTTTGAGCTTGGCCTTCTCAGACCTCGGCATTCGTCCAAAACGTATTGCTGATGGGAAGACACAATTGTAAAACAAACACAAATTATACAAGATCTTAAAAGCCTCTTACCATTGCTGATTAGAGCAGTAAGATTTTCCTGTCTGGAAAAACTGAGCTAGAGGTGAAGAAATCGCCCCCTTCCCAAGACAGTCAGTGACTAAAATGCTAAACTGGAGGAAATCAGGTGTTTCAGAACACAAAGTGCTAGCTGCAGTGAGCTAGAACACATTCCTTTCCCCTTCTATATGACCTAAATATACTTGTGTTTTGTTTTCTCCTTATTGAGTTCTACAGCTCCCAATGTGAGATTCAAAGTCCACCTTGGGAACTGGTAAAACACTGAGTAAACTCATGACAGGAGCTTGGCAGAAAGCATACACACACGCTGGAGAGTTGCAACAGAGTCAGGCCTGAATCCCAGTGCTGGCTCAGAACCTGCAGGGGCACCCAGTCCTTTATTCAACACATCTGTACTGCCCAGCCCAAAGACCTGTGGCTATTCCCTCCAAATGGAGCACAGGTGGCCACAGTTTTCAGTAGGATGAAACAGCTTCCCATGGATGTCAGTTCCTGCCAAGCAGCAGGGCTCCCTGCTCAGCTCCCAACTTCAGATGTCATTTTGTTGTCCAGCACACTTTTTGAGGATGGTTATCCCCAGTCTTGCAGAGACTACCAACCCTCTCCCACTGGACCTCAATCCCAGTCAAGGCTCACCGCAGGAGAGCCAGGCTTCTGCAGAACCAGAAAGTCAACTCTCACAATGCCTCCTGCTGGGACTCCAGACTACAATGTCACAACAGCTTTGCCAACCATGTTCCCATCCCACCTATCCCGTCTGCATAGTTTCCTCAGGAAATTTGCCTCCTAACCTGCAGCTTTTCACCTAGCCCAGCATTTTAACCTACTTTCACTCTGCACCTGCCCCCAAGTTCAGCCTGGACAAGGTCAGAGCCAAGCAGGGAAAGCAAACTACTGTCATCTGGCCCAGTGAGATGTGCTTTCTCATGGTTTGGCCTCTCCCTCTTCACCCATGTTGCTCAGCAAGCTCCATCCTGCACAGAGAACTGCCTCGTGGGCTGAAATTGGTCTGCAACCCACAAGCTTGCCACCCTTATCTTAAATCACTAGCACAAACAACAAAATAACTTTTAAACTGGATATCTAAATGCTCTGAAATTTTACCATTCTGTTTAACAAACAACCTACCAGATTCCTGTTGCACAGTCAGCACAGACCTTTGCCCTCCCTCCCCGCTTTCTGAACCATCTGCCCAAGAGCTGCTGCACTGTAACCTGAAAAATAATGAAGGCTGCTTTCCTACATATTTCTATCCTACATCACTCCCCCTCACAATGAAGGCAGTTGTTCTCCTCCTACTCCTCTACAAAACCCTCGATCAGAATTCTTCCAGTGTTGAAATTTGTTTCACTGGGAGTACTGGTGCCAAAGTTCTGGGGTGAAGAAGGCAAATAAAGGAACATTCATATGGACAAACTGGCATGTAGCACAACTGTAAAGCTCATAACAGCACATTTGGCAGCTCTGTATCAACCCCATGAACCCATCAGGGAAACAGGCGTTCCCCTGCAGTGATCTATCCTGTAAAAAATCTGAGGTTCAGTTCATGTCTGTGAGTAAAAATGGTATCCAAGTGCCTGCCTCCAACAGCAGACTCTGGGTAAGAACAAACAAATTAAGGGCACTCTTACCTACCATTATGTGACATTCCAACTGAAAGGCACTTTTGAAAACGACAGTACTGGCACTTATTACGATTTTTTTTCTGAATTTTGCAGTTGCGATCGCATTTATCATAGATGAGTTTTAAACGGATTGTTCTTCTAAAAAAGCCCTATAAAAAGTTTGAAGAAAACAATATGTAACGTTAATGAATGCTGACTACTAAGCTTCAATCATGCAAGTAAATTTTTTTTTTCTTTTACCGTTTATTGTAGAACAGCCTCTAACTCAACTGCTCTTTCCAGGATGTCTCCGGTCTGCAATGCAAGGTTGGTCACACACTGCCCAACCACAGGGACAGCAAATCCAGAGCCACCTCAACATTTTGTGTCACATCACAGAGCAACATGTCATTTAGGCTAAGGGACACACCTGGCTAGGAACTGGTTCCCCATCTCTAACAGACAGTCTGCATTGTTCCACAAGATTTACATTCAAATGATTGGACTGACACGATGCATGAGAGAAAGCTGTGCACAAAGACTGTTATTTCTCTCCTGTTACCTTCTAATATAGGAAAACAGATGGAAATCTAAAACATTAGAGGAAAAAGAAAAGAATCTTATATCATTCCAAGAATTATGCATTAATTATGAGTAATTTGCCCCAAAACTACAAGAGGTACAATACTAAGGGATTCAGGCAGCATGTGGTGGAGGTGAGAAATTCGGAATTTGTTGCTGTTATAACAGGAATGTGGCACACTCTTCCCAGCCATACTCCCAACACAAATAAAACACTAGTGGAGCAAGAAGGCTTTGTTGCTGTTGTTTTTCCACAGTTTAGTGTTTTGTTTTAGCATTTAGCATTACACACAGAAAAGCAGCATTAAAATTATCATTGTGAACTGCTCCTGCTTGATGAAGGTCTGGTATTGAGTTACAGTATCTGGATGACTTCCTTCAGAAAGAAGATCACAGGTAGGTTTATTATTTAAATAATTGTAATGGTTAGAGCTATAGTAATTAAATATTCACGTATCAAGTGTTTATCTTCGTAAATAAACATAAATAAAGCAACATGATTTTGGTTCTTAAGAAGAAAATTGTGACTGTACCTTACAACCTTCACAAGCATGTACTCCATAATGATAGCCTGAGGCTTTATCCCCACAAATTCTACATTCAATGTTTAATGCTCCACTGGGTGATTCATCTATGCTACCTGGAGCTGTGGCAAAATTAATGGATGAAGGACTGGATGCTGGTGAAAGGGTGTCTAAAAAAAAAAAAAAAAAAAAGTAACACTTCATAAATACTATACTATCAAGATTGATACAATTTCTACAGTAAAAACCACACAAAAATGAGCTTATTCTAAAAAATAATCTTGTGTTAGTAGTCATTAAGTGAACTAACAATTTGACCACCAGTCTTTGAAAAATAATTTGTATTTCCAGTGCAAATAGACACAAAATACAGGGTGTACCTGGCTAATTTTGATGCAACATAGGATGTCAAGAAGGGAAAGACCTTACTGAAGTGACTCTGGCAACAAGAACTAGATGGGTGATAATGATCCCAATAAATACACCCCACACCAATGTTCTTTGCAGAAAGGCTGTGAACAGCTCATCTTGGCTTTGCATCTTCCATCTCTTGTGGTGCAGGGATAAGCAGGGCATCTCTTGTTGCACCACCACAAGAGACACATTCCTACCTCACACAGACACAATTCAGAGACACATAAAGACCCCTGGCCTTTCAAAGGCTACTCCTAATTTTAAATGACAATCTAAACTGAGGCCTGAAAAGCAGATAGATGAGTCCTGCACATCAGTAGAAAGGCTGAACAGATATTAAAAGGAAGGCAGCACAAATACCTCTCCTAAAACAGCCTGGCTCAGATATTTTGTGTTTTTCTTATAATGGGCAAAGCATTTCTAAATGTACAAAGAAATAAACTTGCCAGACGTGCCACCAGTAGATGAACACATTACAAAACTAACACGTTCCAACCTTAATTATTTCAATTAATATTTCCACCTTGTTTGAGGAAAATATTTTCTGGGGCCAGAATTTCTTTTATCTTCCATCTTGCAACTTGCACCACAAGACTTCAGCAAATTAATGGGTGTGTTATTTTAACAGACAGATTAAGAAACACTCATGAATGTAGGTCAGCAAGTATTATGTTGGAAAAAAAACCTTGGCAGAGAACTCAGAGCCTCCATTGCCAGCGCTGCCAAGCCCACAGGCATCAGAGTCATCAAGAACAGCCTAAACCCCAGGATTTTTTAAAAGTGTGAGTTCATTTTCCTTGCCTTACGGAACTTGAGCCTTGGAAGTTTACATGTTGCATGTTCTCTAGCCACAAAACCAGCATGTTTTGCAATGAGCACTGAATGCTCCATGAGAAGGTGAGGGTAGAAGCTGATCTAAATTATTGTAGGCCTTGTACACACCTACACTCACATAATGGCAAACCCTCCTGCCTCTGAAGGACCACATTATTAACAAATACACACATACATAAAGCTTTTCCTGTAAAAGGCAGCTCTCTGATGAGAAGGTCTGCAGCCAAAAGGGAACAAAGTCATAGTTCCAGAAACATTCCTTTGGTCAGTAGTGCAGGAGGCAGCTCTCCCCATTCCCTTCAAACCCACACTGCTCATTTTGGCTGCCTCAGTTCTATTATTCCAAGGTGAAATCGGGATCACAGGCTGGGAATTGATCTAAAATAAGAACCCCCCAAAACAAAGCATAATGCAAACCAAACTAAAGGTTAACAGTAAACTATTTCAAATGGCTCTCCTGCTAAAAGACTTGCAAACACCCAGATTCAACAGGAAAACCTTACTGAGATCAGCACAGTATCCCACACCACTGCAGTGATTCCCATTCTGATCTCCCAATCAAAGGGAGACTCTGACTAAAGCCTGTGTAAGTTTATGTTACAGCCGTTCTTCAGTGACATTTGTCTAATATATTAACTTAAGCCTTAAGTATTTTCATGTCATAATAAGCTTATATATTTCTAGTGTCCCTTCATCATAAACAATAATTATTGCATTAAAGTAGTTATTAATTTATACTATTCTATTTATAAAAGAAAGTTTCATGTTAAACCAAACTCTCTTACCTGTTATAACTGATCCATCAGACCCTGGACCATTTCCCAGTGATTGGAATTCTGTTAAACTTAAAGCTCCAGAACTATCATCACCTAGAGACTGAGACAGGTCTTGAATGTTCTCCATATCTTGTAGGAACTCTCCAGATAAAGGGCTGTCTATATCCTCCTCCTCCAAGGGAGTAAGGGGATAGAGCTGGTTTTCAGTGTCCACCATCTTGATCAAGTAGAGCAGTCACTTAAACTTCTTTTTACTGGTGAAAAAATAAGTTAAAAAAAAATTAGATATTTACAAAAATATTTGAACCAGTTGCAGCACACTGAATACAGGATTTCTAATAAAAAGGTGAAATTTTATACAACATTCTATTGTTCTGGAAGCTTATGCAACATGAATCATCAAGAGCACAGGGTGGGGAAAATTCCCCAAAAGATTTCAAGATGAATGAAAGTTATGACAAGATCAATCTGTAGATTGTTGTTTTCTCTCCATTGCTGAGAAAAGTGTTTCTACAGAAGGTATTATGCACTTCCCACCAAAACTTATAACAAACACCAATATTCTACTCACTCTTCTTCAGCAGGAAAAATAAAGGAGATGCTGCCAATATTACTAACTTGCTATCTCATTCTACAAAGACCATTAGTACAGATCTATTTGCCCAATTTCTTTGAAACAGGATAGTTTGAACTAAAAAAGGAAAATAATTTCTATGTCATGTAGTGCAGCAAGCAGGAATATGTAGGAGACATAAGTATGGGAATTTATCCATGATTTCCAACTCCAGCTGCAGACAACAGGGACTTTACTGTACTGACTGTGCTGCTGGGTGAGAGCTGGACACACAGCATGGATAAGCCCAGTAACACCTGGAACTAACTGTGCTGTTTGCTCTTAGTTATCCACCCACATCCCTGACAGAACCAGAACACACTCAGACTCAGAAAGGAGAAATCCCTCGTAAATAATTAGTGAAAATAAAGTGAAATTCTCATCTGTGTGATCTATCTATTTTGAGATGGGGGAAAAGTCCAGAGAGACCCCCAGCAAGCCAAAGGAGACTACTAAATTTGTCTCCCTAAGGAGCCATCAGCAGAAAGAAGAGAGAAATGGCAGAGCATATGATTGCTCCTCCAGTGTGCTCTCCATGAAGTTCTCCTGGGCTAAACCAGTTGCTCACAGCACAGAAACACAGCATTTTCCCCTCTGCAGACACTCAGCCCCAGGACACCTGGGGAGGTTCCAGTAGGCATTGGGCTTCTTGTGCCCAGTGTTGCCTGCTGAATCACTGACATCTCTCCAAGTGCCACTTCTTCATCTTTTAAAAGATCAAGCAAACACTGAAGTCTACCTTCAACCAAAGCAGGCATTATCTGTCAGGAAAGCTGGAGAGCTGACCTCTGAGCATGGCAACAGCTGCCTGGTATCGCCCAAACCGCACTTTTCCGCATTTACAATCCATATGGAAAATTCAGCAGCCTTTCTAGCTACATTTCTGTAAAAAACAACTTAAATAGCTAGTGAAACATAAATGGAGTGCTTCTTGTTTTAACTATTAAATTACATACCCTTTTGTACTCTCAAACACTGCGAGTAAATTACAGCTGCTTAATCATTAGAGCTCTTGTCAATGATTAACTGGTACTTAAGCAAGCACAGCGACAACATAACAATTTCTGAAGACTGTCAAAATATACTAATATTCACAATACTGACAATTAATTTTCTTATAAGCACAGAAAATCTTTAATGTCTAGTATTCAAGCAGTAAACTGCCTCCTGGCTTCTCTGTGTTCTGTGCATGTTTACACATGCACATGCTTTCATTGGCAGGTTTCACACAATATGCATTGATCCTTCCTTGAATGAAAGAAAGCTTCTAAAATAAAAAGGGCAATGAATATGAAGTTCATTTAATATTCACAGAGAGAATTTTGCTTTACAAAAAGCCCTGTACATGTTACAATGGTAGATGCAGTAGATGCAGCATGATGATTCCACTCAAAGATTTGTGTCTTCTAAATATTTACAAAAATTCTGTGCCACAAAGACACCTGCAGAGGATTTTCTTAGCTTACCATACAATATTTTAGTCTCCATAACACTTTTCCTACTGCCAAGTACCAACACACACAAACTGAAAACAAGAGAACAGAACATAGAAAAATAAGGACACCATTTCATGTAATTATGGTTTTAAGCTTCAACAGGTTTTACTCTCTCACATCCTGCTATCTCTGAAATATGTCTATTTTCACAAGAAATTCTCTCCCACCACCTCACTGTGAATACCCACTGAGTAACTCACCTATAAACTTGAAATCAGTCCCAAAGAAATCAGTCAGATTGTTAAAGAAAAATATCTCAACATGCAGCTATCGGTTACTTGGTTCATTTTTGGCAAGGGATGCAGGGATCCTAAACCTCCAGCCCTGCCACATTTAATACTTGCCACACCAGGGAGAACCCCTGTAAGGAAAGAGGTCTCTGGGATGCAAAGCTCTCTGGGAAGCAGTAACAAAGTCTGATCTTACTGCATAAACAAATTGATCGTGTAAAGGGCTTGCTTGCAAATACCAGGGTTAAAGTTGAAACAATCATTACCTCTAGGTCATTTTGGGAATGCCGGGGCTGAAAACAGCACATGTAAAACTCGTGATTGCAATAGGTATTTTTAGAAAACTTCACTGGATAGGAAAATCCTTGAATATGGAAGCTGCAGAATATTTCCAATATCCTGATTCAACACAAACAAGAACGGAAAATGAGATTTGGTACCTAAAGTGCAACACCCAGACTTCCACCCGGGAAAGGATGCATATTTTGTCCTCTATCACATGACAATTAATTCAGTTTTCATAGTTTGTAACCTTACACACTTGTATTATTTTTCATTTTAAAAAGTTATAGTAACATAAGACATTTTCTATGCACATGATGAAAAATGTTCACAAGCCATCCCTTCATCAAGACTGCCAGTTGCACGCCCTCTCTCCAAAAAAACCCACTCAGAAAATCTTCATCTTTCTTACCTTTACTCAGCTGTACTCCAAGATACCATAAGCAACTTATAGGTATCCTTCCCTTTAAAAGAAATCAAAATTCACATGCCCTAATTTTGAAAATTGACAGCAAAGCTGTAAAGTCAGGATCTTTAAAGTCACATAAGGAAAAATTCTATGCAATCATGATTTGAATTCTCTCCCCAGCCCCATGGTAGGGGAGTGAGCAAGTGGGGCTTGGTTGGCTCCTGGGGTTAAGCCCAGACAAAATGATAAAAACGACATAAGAATGGGTTTTTTGTTTTATATTATTCAGCCAAACTCAAGGAGAACTTACTGAGCTAGGAAGCTGTGTTTCTTTGGACCAAGGTTTTTCTATCCCACTGGATTTTAAATGACACTGGCTAGTGTATATTACAGATCAGTGTCTCTGAACAGGACCACTCAACCCTCCTGTCAAATGTGACCTTCCTGCTCTAAACTATTCAGCAGCTTTCTAGACCTTCAAGATTATATATCCACTATTTCCTCCAATGCTTTCCTTCACTTATGTAACACATTTATTATACACTAAATAGTTTGGAAAATTGTTTGTTTTGCCAAGATTACTGTTTAAGAAGGAACTAATAACAGGGCAGCAACAAAACTATTCAGGAGATAATGAAACTATTTATTTCAAATATCATACCCTCTAGCTTTCACACAACAGATGCAGTTACTAATGCAGAAAAAAACTAGAAAGAGAATATTAATTTTCAGCAAACAGAAATAAGAGAGGTAATTCATCTCACCTCATGTCAAACAGCTCACTTAACATGTTTGGGTTGAGTGGAGCTCAATGGAATTTCCAGAGCCATGACTGATCTTCAAGGCCATGATTACACACTAAAACCATGGTGCTTTTCAATCCAACCACATCCCTGATCCAGTTCACTGCAAAGCCTCACAAATACTGGTGCTGGCTCAATGGAGAGGGCAGAAATAGGCAGCTGGGAAGAGCTGCATGTGCTGCATGGCCAAAATAAAACTGCATGTGCAGCCTGCATCTCCTCTGCAGGATCCAGTGACTGTGTGGACAGGCTGGGTCTGCAAACCAGGCACTTGCACTGCCTGAAGTGAAGAAGCCAATGCCTCTTTGGTCTCCTGTCAGAGATGAAAACTGCTTTACAGATCAGACAGCACCTCTATCAGATGAAGGGGTATTACCATCTTTTGGCAGGGCCATGGAACTGTCATGCAGGCTGCTATGTGCACATCCCAGAGATAATTCCAGCAGTAAAACTGCCACTGAAATTCAGTAAATGGAAGGTACAGGCATTTACTCTGAGTTGACACAATGTGCTCCAATAAATACAAAACAAAAATGAAATTAGAGTTCCAATGCTGGAAACTGAAGCTGAGAGTAGAATCTAGCTCAAAGGAACACTTCAACAACATCCTAGTGTCAAGTAGCTTTCTAACGGAGAATTTTAAATTCAACAAGCCCCTCAGGATCCTGGTAACTAGGAGCTCCATTCAGAACACTTAATATTTACACTGACTTCATATTAGACCAGAAAATGATTTCAGCATATTTCATCCACACCATTAACTAGTCAGCCTGTGTCAGACAGCTCAGCTTCAGATGTTATTAAAGACCACAGCTCCCGGGTCTGGGTGCAGTAAGATCTGAAGGCTGTGTTTAAAGGAGCCCCTGCAATCCCTTTGACAACAGAGCCAGATTTGGTTTCATCAGCACTGGGACAGGAAAGTTTTGCAACCTCTGCCTCCAGGCTCCAAAGACAAGACTTACAGGTCTATCACCTCAAGTTTACACCTATCTGCAATCATGCTTGCTTTCTTCCACACAAATGGATGGATCAAACATGGCATTACTCCAATTTGCATCGAGGCCCTCCTGATGAAAGGAAAATCCCATATTGTAAAGAGTGGAGATTGAGGTGTCGTTTGAACTGCCTTCAAGCTCAAATACGTTCAAGTCAGCATAGAATGCCAACATGACTGAGATTTTTTGGTTGTTGGGTTTGTTTCTTGCTCTGCTAAATGTGAGTTTTCATATCCAAAACGTAAATGCTTTGGAGGCTTCTGTAATTGGGAATAAGAAGATTTGACTTTTCTGTCTAGTGAATGCTGAACTGAAACTAAAGTCAGAAATAGCTGTATGTCAAAGTAAAGCTTTCAAATCTCTTTTAAATCTGTGTCTGCTGAATCCTTTAAGGAACTGCCTACTCAGGACTTCAGTATAAGTCAAGAGCAATATAAGTTAACAAACTATACAATACTATACTTAGGGTTATTGAAAAAATGACAGTGTTTTCATTCCATTTGTTATTTTCTTCAATAAGTATTTTTGGAGGGGTCTTTGTTGCTTTGGGGTTTTTTTGGTTTTTTTTGTGAAGCTTTGGGGATTTTTGTTTTGTTGGTTGCTTTCCATATTTGGAGTTCCTAGGTTTTTGTATTTTTTTAAACTACATTATAGTTTAGCCTGAAATTTAGATGGTACCAAACCCAAGCAAGCACTGCCAAAGACTCAAGTGAAAAACTTTGTGTTAAAAAAGTATTTTGTCTTGCTTCAACTTTTACAGTCCAGATACACAGAAAGCCTAAAAACCTCTCAGTTTGTAATGGTGTCTGTTTCCATTTTTATACTCAAATTGACTACCAGCCTAATCTACAGAATCAAGATACTACTGTTAACATGGCTTTAAAAAAATCAGCCTGTGAAGCAGTATGAGGGAAGATTAGTCAGTTTACTACATAAGTTGTTAATGCATTTAAAGCAAATATTTGAGTTCATAATATCCAGTATTTTTGTGGCATAACCACTGAAGAAAGTATATTTTATTAACAAGAGATTCAGAAGGATGATGAGAACTTCTTTTCTGCAAAAAACTAACCATGGCTACATCTTAGTACCATGTTATAGAGTAGTCTGTGTTCTCTGCCATGTGCTGCCTTTCAGGTTCACCACAGTTCCATCCATACTGCTCACAGCTCACCAGAGCTTCTCATGAAAACCCCACTCCACTGCTACATTTACAACTTTGCACTTGCAACACGCTCCCCCTTTTTTCTTTCCTCTCCCAAATGAATCCCCAGGTTTTGCTCTTCATCCAATCCATTTCAATGTCAGTATCTCTTCAAGCCATTGCTATATTCCAGTCAAATTACTCCACGCTCGAGGAGGATTGAAAAGATTACATGTGTTAATCACACATGTAATCACTCTGTAGAGCTCTACAGATTCTAAAGCCTCTGTAACAACACCTGGCAGGCCATGGAGCTGACAGAGCATACTGACACACATGCTGGGAGTGTGTGCTGAACACTGACATGTGGAGACCACAACTGCTGAGAAACTGCGATCTGGTGCATCATCTAAGAGGCTGCTCCCGCTGCATGTACATCAAAAGCTGGGGTTTGATTTATGATTGATATTTGAACCAAGGAGAGGTCACATTCAGACAAACACGACATACATGTATTTGCTATTTGATCCAGGAGCCAAGGTCACGTTCACACAAATGTGTCATCTGAGTATTGGCTTTATTTTTATTACCCCGTTGATGAAGTCAAAGTTATTTTACTTTCCTTGTGTCCCAAAAACTCCTTACCCGTTTATTCCATGTGTCCCAAAAACTCCTTACCCGTTTATTCCACGTGTCCCAAAAACTCCTTGCCCATTTACTTGGAACTTGTCAGGTTTTCCTAAGTTTCACAATACCGTACAAGCGTCTGATGAGCTAATTATGTAAGCCAAGATTATGAATTGATTAGCAGTTAGGGGCACCTTAATTTCACAGATCAGAGCTCAGATTGAGGCTAAATCTAGTTGCATGCTATGGCCAGAATTAAGAAAAGAAACAAACCAAAAAATCCCACAAAAACTGCATCTCATGAACTGCAGGCATAGATCAGATGTCCTAAGGCATTGTCAGGTTTGGTTGTTTTTTTTTTTTTAATTAATACATAAAAATAAGTTTGAGTGGTGAAGTCAAAGTTGATTACAACATGTACAGCATTTACAAACAGCCCACGCATTTGCCCCAACATGCTGCTCACTGGGAACCAGATCCCTAAGACTAAATTGGAATGCTGCAATTGTTTCCTTATACCTGTGATTACTGCATCTCAGATTATGAAAAGCGCTTTGCTCAACAATTCTCTAACCATACCCTGATATTCTACAGAGACCTCATTTGTTGAAGGATACAGATATCTGAGGGTAACAGGCAAATAGGAATTGCATTTTGGAGTGGTGACTAAATTATCATCTCCAATATAATCAATTCCTGAAGTAAATAAAATGTAAGCCCCTTGCTAAGTCTCCTGCAGAGTACATTTTCACCACATATGGTAAAAATAAACTTCATAAGGCAGCAAATTAAAGACATCTGCACAACTGAAATCGTCAATTAAAATTATAATCTAATACACACGGATGCAGTGAAAGGCAAAAGTTTTGGCATATTGATGGTGCTGCTACATAAACCTCTCACTCAGAAGATTTACTTGCTCACATGCTCGATAAAATAAACCAAAATCAAACCCACAAAAACATAACATACATGACTGTTCTGTCACGGAAAACATCATAACTTTTACAAGCATAGCTCTCTAATAACTTGTCCTTACAAATGGGAAAATTCAGATATACCATATTTATGGAAAAAAAAAGCCAATTGCTTTTTATGAAAGAAAAAAAAAAGCCAATTGCAACTAACTTGAAGTCAAATGAACACTTGGATGCACTTTCTGAAACTAATGGTATTTCAACAATCTTTAGGGTTCATGTGTAAGCACTAATAACTTTAAAAGTGTTCTTACAGAACAGGCTATAGGAATCCCTTTTGTTATCTGCAGACCTTTATGTGTAATAGGAAGTGGTATATATTATTGATAATAACATATTCTTCAGCATGTTATCATAATATATATATCTCTCTCGCGTATATATTATAACATAACACATAGTAGTAACATGCTCTTTAGAAATTAGAATCCTTGCTTTGATATAAATAAAAATACTTGTGTTTAGCTGACATTTGTTTGCTGGCTGGAAGCTGACAGCCCAAACAGAAGGGACAATTGCTGAACTCATATTGCAGCCCTTCCTCAGCAGGGTCAATGTGTTTTCCTTTCTTCTTCCCATCACCAACTTCCATGAAAATGACAGAACTTTGCATGGCCTTTGCAGCCATTACTGCTCTCTCTAATTTGAGAAGATTTGCAGGTTCAGAATTGTTGGGCTGGGGGCACAGGACAGCAAACCATACTGCATATACCTGACAGGTAACTAGATCAGAGGAGGTGAGGAAACAATCCTGAAAATTGCTCTCAGTTTTGGGTAAAAACTCTCTTCCAAGGCTGATCTGGACATTTGCCTGCACTACCCCCTAATTCTTGCAGACATCTTAATGGCAACATTCTTCCTGAATAAAGAGCTAGTGTTTTGGAACAAAACTTTCAATTTAAATGGAGAGGAAAAAAAGAAAAAGATAAATTAAAATTACCTAACGCAAAAATCTGAAAGGTGTGTTTAGCATACTGATTTAAGATTGTGAAAAGTTTCATTTGAGTCTTACTGCCATTTAATGATTAGGCCTTGCAACTCCTCATTTTTAGTCCACTTGGATGGATACAACTTCTCCATCTGACAAACTCCCAAAATTTGCAACTCTGATCTCATTACACATGTCCTGCTCAGAAAAATAGAAATAAAAAAGCCCACAAGTTTTCATCTGTACCTTTTCCTATAAAAGCTCCTCTACTTAAGACCAGTATTCCTTTAAAGGAGACATGAAGTCTCTTAGTTTTCTCTTTTCATTTATAGCTTAAGCTTCTAGCTTGGGCTCCTTATTGTTTGGCTCAGGACAAAAGTCCAGTTGCTTTGGTATTTGGTACTGTATTTTTTACTTCCAAGATCAATAACAACAAAAAATATGTGTCTTCCTTGAGAATACCTCCTTTCAGTCATCAGCACATTCCCCATCTCAAATCTCAGGTTACAGTCCTCTTCAATATTCTTTCAGCTGTCCTATCCCTCCCCTCTATCAGCCATATCAGCCCATCCCCAAATCCCCTCCTTCAGCCCCTCAATCCTCCAATCTCAGCTCCTCCAGCATCTGCACAGCTGCACCCCTCACCATCTGCAACTCCCTGCATGATTCATCACCAAACATAACAGACCATGATTATTCACTGTTTGAAAAGCTACACTGGAATTTACATCTCTCTCTGGAAGAGATTCAAGAAGCCTCAATTCGCCTTCTTAGCAGACAACACCACCACTGTGTATTTTCAGTGGTTTTATTTCACTGATAAACTTTATTCCCTTGTCCAGACATAATAACATGACTTATTTGATAAATTAAATTCAGCTTAACAGAGAGATTTATAGCCTTTAAAAAATAATGACCCTCAGATAAATTACAGATTTAGGCCCCTTCTGCTTGCAAATTTTTGAAAATTGAGTCATTCCAATGGGCCAGCTTTTATAGTCTTCTAACAGCACAAAAAATTCCAATGTTTTCTGTATCTAGCACCTGAAGTTGTGTAGTTTACTTACTCTTTATCGTGCTACAAATTTACTCATTTGTTAGAAGTATTTTTACAGGCTCTTGTTGCTCAGCTATTATGTTTAAATAAATAAACAAATGAAACCTGCTAAAAATAAACTAACTTCAATTTAACATCATGCCACAGCTCAGAGTGGAATGTTAAACAAAATTCTTTCACTTTTTGTTCCTGAGATTTTTTTGTTGGTTTTGGTTTGGGTTTGGGGTTGGGTTTTTTTGTTAAGAAAAAGGCCTTCAGTTTTATTCTGACAATTCAGACATCTCTACCTTTAAAAGTTTTTCTTTGTGATAAATGTATCACACAAAAACAAAGTTTACATTGAATTAGCGTCACTGACAGGAGCCTTAGCAACAGGCATGAATGCAATTAATCTACATTTTTTGGCAAATGGACATCAAGTACTTGTACTTGCAAGCTCCTGACGTGTCAGATAGAGGATACACTTGGGACACATGACTTCACAGCTCTAAATCAGGTCACTCACTCCGGTATACAGATCACAAGCCTCACACTCCTGCGTGATCAAAAAGTGACAAACTATAACCAATTATTTTCCTGCCATGTTTTCCCTGCTCATCCTCTATGACATGAAGGGTATCTGGTGCCCAGTTTAACAGCATTACCAGCACTGCTGTACATCTGCCACCCCAGTCCTTTTAACCAAGGAATCATCTGAACTGTAGAAAGGTGGAGGAAGAATGTGAGTGCACTGAAACCGCCAGGAAAAGAAAAACTCTTTAAAAAGCCATGTATGTATTTCGATATTCCAGTTTTACTTCACTTTGTAAGGCATTTCATCTGGCTTGGATCAGATTTGAAAGAGCAGCTATGGGGACACAGCACACAGTCCCTCTCTGGAGCACAGCCGAGTTGCTGGTTGCAAAATAAAGTTACCTTCAGGGTACCCAGACAAGTCAGCTCAAGTAACGTAATAGCTCCCTCACATCAAAAGGATAGCCCTTCAGTAGCTCCCTGGCACTGCCAGCACCTTCCCTCTCCCTCTGCCCTTCCAGCCACGCTGCTCTGGCCGGGGCCGGAGCCGCTCCGGAGCCTCCCCGGCACCGCAGCAGCTTGGCCGGCTCCCAGCAGAGCACCCAGCCCCGGGCACTGCGCGCTGCTCCGCATCCCTGCGATCCCGGCACTCCGAGCCAGCTCCCGGGAACACTCCCTGGCCAGTTTTACTCCCCAGGGTACACAGAGCCTCGGTGAAACTATTCCCTTCACTGAATTGGTCCAAGTGTAACAGGAAAACCATAGACAACTACAGAGAGCTGAACAGACCCGCTGAGGGGCCGAAGAGAATGGATGGGAGAAGGACAGAAGGAGCCCAGGTCAGATCCAGCCATGCTCTGCAGCCACATTCCTGGCTGTAACCCCTATTTGCACGGCTGTCAGGAACCACTGACAGGGGCCATCCCATTCTTTTCTGCATTTATGTGTTCATTCATACACACACACCCCCTTGCCATGTAAAAGAGAAATAAAACAAATGATAGCTGCAAACAGAACAATGCTGTGTTCCTAGAGGTTAATCACTATTACATTTCCACAGGATTTATTGCAAGATTTACAATCTTAAGGAAATGCAACTCCTAGTAAATTTGGTTAGAATGACAGCAGCTCAGTAGGGTGAAAATCAGATGCCCAGAATGTACATTTAGCTGGAAAATTTGACAGCTGTTTGAAAATATTGGCCTGCTCATGCACAGTTACATCTGTACATCTCCAGCACAGAGGGACAGGTACAGCTGCTGCTTTGCTCGCAGGCAGAAGCCCTGTGCTGCTCATCTCTTATTTACCTAGGACTAAAGCTGCTACCTGATTTGATCACACTGGCCTGCTTAACTGCACACAGCATGTCCTTCATCCTGAGGTGAGCAAGAATATATAAACTTCACTTGTTTTATATATATACACACACATATACATAGCTGTTTTGTAATCTTCCACTGAAAACTGCCAACAAGCCAAGAATACTCACTCTGAGTGAGAATACTCACTATGATTCATGGGCTGTAATTAATTATATTTTAACATCAGAATGTGTGAATTAATTGACAGCTGTACTGGAGGATTCCTCCACCCTGTTGGACAGAGTGCCACCAGGCACTAATAAACAAGAGTCTCCAAAGCACAACACCCACAAAGAGTCTCCTGACACAACACCCACCTTCTCCCTCCTCCTTCCCCACAGATCCAATTGGTTTCACATTCACAGTATATTCCCACTCCAGGGAATGGTTTCCATCCAGGTTGAACAAAGATGCCAGAGAGTTTGGCTTGGTTTTGTGTGGTTTTGTTTAATGGGAGCCTGCCCCATGACTCCAGTGTCAGGTACTTTGTGCCATTCTTCCTGAAGCAGTGACACTAACAGCAGGTTAGCAAGCATCATCAGTAATTCAAGTCTTCACTTTCAAATAAGGTTTTGCAAGTAAGATATGAGTTGCTCTTACCTTCTGAACATTCATGTTCAGTGGTTTGTTCTGTGATTTATTATATCAATCACTTCCCATAAATAAATTTTAAAAGAAAATAGGCATGGAGCACTTATTTGTGTAACAAAACAAAACAAAGAATGGCAATACAATTCTATATTCAGGTAATAGAACTTACTCAGCATAGCAGTGCTGGATGCACAGATATACACAACAAAACAGTAATACATGCCTCCAAACCTTAATCACTGTAGAATAGCTTCAAAGGATCCATTTCTATGATTTTTTTGTTGTTGTTAAATGTAAATAATATTACTTTCTTGTAGCATTACTTTTCCATTTAAAATACAGCAAACCCTAAACCATTCACCACGATAAGTTCTCTCAGCTCCAGGATGTTATACACTCACAAAAGAGTAAGGATTTGCTCAACCAGCACAGCAAACAGCAGCTCTGGTTTCCTTCTACATACTTCTCAACAAAATGAAAACAAACCAATGAGACACAAAAATATGAAATATGAAAATGTTGGACTAACTTGCTCCCACATGTATTTCATCTGCCTGGAAACAAATACCAAAGAGCTGTAAAACCCCAGTGCAACTTCAGCTCACTGCTCTGAGTTCCTCAAGGCAGACACATTTTGGGATAAGTTTCTTTTACTATTTGGAAAGATTTAGTGAATAATTTCTCAGCTTATAAGGTCTTTTAAAAACCATGATAGTGTATCAGCATTTTTAGAAAGGGCTATGTAATTTGCCAAATGCTTGCCAATCTCTCCTACTCTCAGTGCTTCTACAGGCATGATACAACTTGAACTTAAAAAAAAAAAATCTAGATGAATACAGCACCACAGAACAAACGATGCCTCTTTGGTAGTTTGCATCTTTCCAAAGTATAAAAAATTTTAACACCATACACATTTCAAGACTTAGCAAAGACCCACACAAACCAGTCACGTAACAACTCAAGCCTCAGTCAGGATTAAAGTGCCAATGAGTTATGATTTGTAATTTATATTTAATCTGTGCATGAGGAGTCCTTCACTGGACACAGAAATTACACTTCTTAGATATTTAAAGACACATGCAATGCACTTATAAATAAATATTGTTTCATAAGCAGAAACTATGAGAAGTGGTATGAGGAAGTGGAGTCAGATTTGGCAACATCTCAATGCCACATGCAATCTGGGCCCACAACAGTCTCCTCATATCACTTGAGTATCTTTAAATCATGGCAAGTATCACACTCTTTGAGAGATTTTAGTTGTATTTTGAAGACAGTGATGATTAAGAACCCAACCTTACCAGACTTTTTACTTCAGTGAAGACTCAGCCTTCTACTTCATAAAAAGTCATTCAATATTTAATTTAACAGACCTGGTCCTTTGAAATGCTGAGCACTCTACTTCTAAAATATTAAGAATTCAGAATTCTACTGACTAGCACCTAAGACAGCAGCAGATATCAGAACATAAGGAAGTTTTACTTTGTTCTCCTGACTGTGAGACTACTTTTGTTTATCAATTATTGATTGGCACTACAAGCTCAGATTTCTTTCCCTGACATTTGACTATACATTAATCACTCTTTACAGGGATTCTATGCCCAATCCATGTATGTACTCACCCCTTCATGCAGCATCTTGCAAGGCTGAAACAGAAGTTGTTTTCCAGAATTTCTTCCCCTTCCATTTCATGTGCAGATTGGTGATAACAAGCAGGTCTTCATCAATAAAAAGCTGCTGACATTCTTAAAAAAATAAAAATAAAGAGTCAACAAAATTTCCCATGGCTTATTATACTGATTTTACATAGCTATGATGTAATATAACTTAAGAAGAATATTTCTTTATGCTTCTTCCAAAAAAAAAAAAAAAAACCTTTAATTTCATTTAGGCTAAAATTATTTTTTAAATGACTGAGTTTTTAAGATGTCCCTAGTTTTACAGCAGGACCACACTGACATCTAGCTAACTAGGGAATATAACTGGGCTATCCCAATATAATTCAGATCTTTTTTCCTTCATACTAAAATAATTCAAAACCACTCAGCTGAGAACACTATAGTGATGGCCCTGTGCCATTTTAATTATCTGTTATAGAGCAAAATATTTTTACTCCTAAAGAGCATTCTCACAAATGTCCAAATCTTTCTGTGGATACATTTAGAGTAGTTATGGTTTCCAAGGTGCACACACAGCCCCATGAGATGTCTTTGCAACTGAGCTTTATTTTGAGGATTTACATCCCAAAGGTAGAGATTTTGTTTTTATATACTTTATAAGGCCTATATAAAAAAAAAGCATAAAGAGCTAAAAAATACCAAAAAAATTAAGATTCAGAGAGATTTTGAAAAAGTGGATTAAAAAAAAGTTTAAATTCCAAAATGATGTAAGAACATGTGCTTGTACATTCACTAGATATGAATTCAACTTCATTTATTTTCCAAGACAAGTATGGTGTTCTCTTTTTTCCCCCCTAGCAAAAACAGGACATGTGCAATAGAAGGAGAGCTCAGAACCCAAATCTCATCAGGAAAGCTACAGACAAGACAAGAATAGAGGTGTTTGTGATTTTGAAGTACAAGCTGCTTCTGAAAAAATAATAATAGTTATGTTTCCTGGCCCACTTTGGGACAACAGTGAGCATTACAATCCATTTTTTACAACAAAATTAGTATCTTAGGCCATATATCCTACTCTCCTGCAGGACATTATTGTCCCTTATGTTTTCATAACATTCCACACATGAAATATTAAAAGCATAACAACACAAAATCACAACTGAAGTGTAACCCTCTCTCCATGGTTTAAAATTCATGATACCCTTCATGAAGACTGCAGTATTGACAGAAACTGAGGACACTAAAGAACTACTGAAAAGCAAGTGACAAACTCACAAGGTGTTTCCAATAGGTAGCCAAAACTCCCTATGCACCTGACTGTAGAGGATGACAGTCAACATAAGGCAGCAGCAGCTTGATAAGAACGTTTTTCTGCACCATGCCAAGAGCTCCTTCCAAACATGGGAAAAGACAGCGAGCATGCTGTCTGTGGAGTACCACAAACCTCTGATAAGGTCTGCACACTCTCATCCTTCCAACACGCTACATTGTATTGCTTGGAATTCCCAAAGTTGCCACTCAAAGTCACCAGGAGCCGGTGGCCGCTGGGCAGCTCAGGCCAGCCAAGAGAGGTTATGATACTGGTTTAGGTTTAGCAGACGTGTGACCACATCACATGAACCACAACTGCCTCAGTTCCAGCATGAGACCAGGTAGCAGCCTCAACGCTAAGCCAGTGATTCAGGAGTTACAAAGGAAACGCTTTTTACAGCTGATCCGTTTTGCTGCCTGCAAAGCACATTTTAAAAGGTGAGCAGTGCCAGATGCCAGTGAGAAAGTCTGTGCATGTTCTGTAATACAAGGAGTTTGACAACGATTTTCCTTCACAAGAAAACTTATGCAACACCTTTATTAGTGCAGTACTACTAAGACACCCAATGCCAAAAGTGCCAAACATTATCATGGCAGATAATCCTGTGTGACGAATCCTGTGCTCATACTACTTCCATCAGAGAGCTTAGGAACAGCTCCCCGCGTCATTGAGTGAGACTGGGCCAATCTTAATACCAATACAAGGCAACACCTTTTCCCACTCCTTCCCATTGTTACTTCTGGAAGGCTTTTTAAAAGCAAGTATCCAGCCCCATAAGGACAACCAAGAACTCGGCAAACCACAAATGCAACCCCCGGAGGCGTTCCCACTGACCTGCTGCTCTCACCCAGGACAGAGGACCCTCCTCTGACCAGCCGACCGGGAACAGCACAACCTGCCTGACTGAGCCGAGCCAACAGCGGGAACCTCCAAGCACATACTTTCTGCCTAGTGCCCGAGTTCATCCCAGGTTAAGGGCAATCCAGATGTTCCATTTAGGAGACACGACAGTTGCCAACCAGCCCCTCGTGCGACAGGACGTTACCCCCTCCTCTGTTCCCACCTCCAGCGCCCTGAAATCCCTCTCCCCCGGGGCTTCCCGGGTGGCTCTTTACCTGCACTCGCCCGTTCCGGGCCGGCTCTGCCCGTCCCGCAGCCCCTCGGCCCCGTTCCCGCAGCCGGGGGCGGGCACCGCGCACAGCGAGCAGCGGGAGCCGCTACAGCATCTCCCCGGGCCGGCTACCTCCTCTTGCTGTCCGCCGCCGCTCCGCCGAGGGCTTCACACCGCGGGGACGGGGAAATAAGCGATAGCGAATAGCGAGGGAGGGGAGGAGAAGAAAGGACAGGTCATTAGCAAAGCCGCCGCCGCGTTAGCGACTCGGGGGCGTCACCCAACCCCGGGCGGGCGCTCCCGCCTCCTGCCGGCGCCCCGGCCGGGACACGGGCACCGCGCGGGCGGGGGGGCGCCCCATAGGCAGT
>VWYP01000461.1:22870-135553 GCA_013400435.1 Pycnonotus jocosus | reverse complement strand
CACTATCCTCACACCCCTCAGTGCCCTCACATCTCTCACTATCCTCACACCCCTCCAGTGCCCTCACACCCCTCACTGGCCTCACACCCCTCAGTGCCCGCACTATCCTCACACCCCTCAGTGCCCTCACATCTCTCACTATCCTCACACCCCTCAGTGCCCGCACACTCCTCACTGCCCTCACACTTTCACTATCCTCACACCCCTCAGTGCCCTCACACCCCTCGTTGCACTCACACTCCTCACAGCCCTCACTCCCCTTACTGCTCTCACATCTCTCACTATCCTCACACCCCTCCGTGCCCCCGCATTTTTACCGGGACACGGGGCTGAGGGGATGGAGCCTGAGCCCCCGGGACGTTCGGTCGGGGGCACATAAAGCCCCACTGAGGGCTGGCGCGGAGGGGCCCTGGCTGAGCCCATCCATCGCCCTACGAAACACTTCTCAAAATGATAGAAAAGCATGTTTACCTTCACGTGTTTGCATTCCATGTGGGGAAGAAAACATCCAAACAACCTAACAAACAAACCCAAAATTCAATCAGAAACCCCACTTAATTAGTCAGCTGAGTAGTCAATGGCACAGTACCGAGATGATAAAACAAGTCACACTTTAGATGTTTCCAGCAGGAAGTTAAATGAGGCCTAGAAAGGGAAGAGAGCACTGTTTTGGGGGTTTGGTCCATCCTGCAGTGAGCACCACACTTAATTCCATAAATTTCTCATAAATTTGGAGTTAGCACATGGCCCTGGGCAGGAGAGCACTCAGTGCAGAAACAACACTAACAGCAGAGGCTGAAAAGCCCCCAGAGGCATGGCTCAGGACCAGCCAGCAAAAGGCAATATTGACCACGGAAAACAGAAGCTAACTGAACGCCTTATATTGATTAAAAGCCTTTTCAGACTGTTTCAAACTGGTGCTGGTCACAGCTCAACTTCTCAACCACTAGAGCCATGGTCTGTCCCAAGCTGGGCCAATACCCAGTGCCACAAGAATCAGTTGATTTAGCAGGTTATTTCCCAGTTTTAATACCTGCATATTTCCCCACAGGTGAGGTGACATGGTGCAAACGCTGCAGTACAATTTTCTAGAGTAAGATGCTGGAATGGATGCAGGCTTTTGCCTGGAGAATATGCAGGTTTTGAGGGATTTGCCACTGTTGCCAGTGAGAGGCGTGCCAGGCTGACTCAGCTTTTTATCCACACCTCATCTTGTCCTGACTCACGCACAAGCGCTGTCCCAAAGGCAGTAAAAAACACAAAATATTTATTGGAATTCAGAATGAGTTGTGGGTTGTTTCCTGTTTATGAGCTGCGGGCTCCTCAGCCCACACCAAATGTGTAGCAACCTCCGTCTGCAGCAAGGAGAGCTGTGTTACTCCAGACATGGAGGAGAGCTCTCTTAACCCCCGTTCTAGAAGTGATTCTTCTGAGGAACATGGAAACATTTTGTCCACGAAAATGACTGCTGTTGCAGAAAGTGATAAAGGAGGAGGATCTATACCACACTCAAAATATTTGCACAAGTCACTGTAGTAATTCTTTTTGTACTGAAAGAGCTTTTAAAGTGTAGATTACTGACTGGATTGTGTACATTTGTATCACAGTTCAAATCTTAATCACATACTAAATATCATAAAAATCCATTAGCTATTTAAATGTGCAAGCTTTTAGAAATCAGAAGTTAGATTATTTACTAGGTTTTTAGCTAGAATAACCTTCAATTAGTGTTATATTCTATTAACATGCAATAACCTTATTACAATTGCCTAACAGCTCAACAGTCGTGGAAGAAGCAGCCAGATTTGTGCAGTTGTTGATTTTCCATCTTTCCAGTGGCCAGCTGGCTTTGTCAGAGACCTGCACAGCCACGCACAGCATTTCTATCACAAAACATTTTCATTTGCAAAAGAGAAGTGCCTTTTCATTTATTTAAAGGCCAGATATGGAGTCTCTCATAACAATTCTGAGGGAGCAGATGAGTAGCTCCAAGTCAGCACGGACTCATTCAGAAGTCTGGGAGGACAGACCACACCAGGAAAAACTGGCAGCGCCTTTGCCACCTCCTCCAACTACGGGTAGAATGCAGGAAGTGGGCTGACCCTGCGCTCAAATATTTGCTGTGGTTTCTCCTGCTGATTTGATGATAGAGATTTTAACAGACAATGGGCCTCATTTCTGCTAGGTCATTGTGAAATACTTCCCCTACAAAGTCGATACAGCTGTAGAGCCTTCCCATTCAAGTATTTATTTGAAGTGGGAACTGCAGAGACCCGGTATCGTGGCCAGCACTTTTATCAGCTGAAATAGCATACATAGGGTTCTGTTTCTCTTTGAGTGCCTACTGAAGCCTTACAGAACTAACATGCACTAATGGAAAATTCATTGAATTAATCTTTGAATCATTCTTATTAGAAGAATAGAAGAGGCTGGACTATCACCAAGCAACAAGTTTTATGAGCAGAGGTCACTAGCAGAAGTCTAGAAAACTATCAGGGTGTAATTTAAATCTTTTTCTGTATAACTTTGTGCATGCTGGATCCTGCCCTTTGTGCCTGGTCAAAATATGCCGAAGCCAAAAGTCCCATGTGATAATGAACAGGGGAGGATTAAATCTGATTTATTTAATATAAACAGTATGCAAATTATTGTTAAAAAGCACACTTCTCTCTCATTAAATCAAACCTCTTAAAAAACCCAAACAACAGCCAAGAGAAGTGGTGAAGCAGAGGAGACCAGTGAGATGTATTCACCCTGAGCTTCCCTTATGAAGCTCTCTCAGCAAGCAGCCTGGGTACAGAAATATCTGTGCTGCTTTGCTTTGCTTTGCTGTTGGTTTTAGGTCAGGCTGGATTTGAGGGCTGGTTGTTTTTAGATGCATGTCTCTCTCTTGGATTAGAGCAGAGCTCTAAGGCTAAAGGTGATAAATGAAAACATTTAGATAAGTCATATGAGACTCATCTGCCTCATTTTACTATGACAGGTTTTGGATGGAAACAGGATGCAACTTACAGGTTTACACAAGCCTAATGTTCCGCAAAACTATTTGGGCATTCAATTTTTTTATAAAATCTAAGATGAGATTGTATTTTCCAACAAAATAAGTAATGAAGCTGTTACTTACATTTAATTTCTGTTAGAGAAGCTCACCATGCCACTCCATCTATATAAGGCATGGCCTTGGTCATTCAGATAATTTCTTTTCATGTTTGAAATTTACTTTGCTCATTACTCTTCACTTACTGAAACAGTTCATTGGTTGTCAGATATCAAGGTCAAACATTGCAGGTGTCCATACATCTCTTCCTGTGTCAAAAAGACTTCAGATCAGTTGCATGTAAGATCATGGTACTTTAAACTTATTAACTCTTCTTAAACCAAAATGTTTATAATTCCTCTCATTTCTCTTTATGCTGGTGCTGTCATTGTTGCTATGGGTTTTCACTACATGAGTGCCAACAAGGCTGAGAATGGGTGAATTAATTTTTTTAGGGTTTACCCCCTCATCATTACTACAGCCAGTGTATTTAATTTCTTTGTTTTAATCAAAAAGTTCTTTAAACAAAACTATTAGCAGTGAGCAAGCACCTTTCTTAGAGTAAAGCAGGATGTCCCAAATCTCTATACTGAGGGGGAGCCCATGCTGAAGCCTTCTGCTGGATGGGGATGAAGCAGAGGGGAAATTACTGACTTGAAAACACCTTATGGGAATAAGCAATTACTCTTAAAACTCAGCTGTGGCTATTCTTTCCCGAATTTGCCCTACCTTCTCATCTGAATAATTTCTTTCTCCAGAATTAACTTACTTTCCTACAGAGTTCTTTTTGTGCTGGACACTGCATTACCCGATTCAGCAGGATTCAGCAGGTTTATTTGTGGGTTTTGTTTCTGGTCTCTGAATACTGCTAAAAATCAGTTAAGCTTAATATGATAAACATATGAATTTTTAGAAAACAAATCACTCCTAGGTATCTTGAACTGGGGAGAAGTTTTGTTATTCTCTTACTGGGGTGGATTGCTCCTTCCTTTCTTTGATGAATGTGGTACTTGCCATAGTGTGACTGAAGGAATAAGTTTCCTCCTTTTTTGGCAGATTTTTTCCCTATTATTCTTGGAAATAAACATACTCTTAATTTAATTGCTTAATGCATTTTAATTTAAAGATCCCTGTATTTCCAGTCCTTTGAACTGAATACTATTTGAATGTTTCTCATTTCAAATAAAGACTTTCTTTCTGGTCCAGGTTTCCCACTTGTTCCTACTTTTGTTTTGTTGGCTCAGTGAAGCCTTCATTGCCTCCTTTTCCCCAATCTCAGTTTTCCAGTTGGTGTTTTATCTGTGTCACTGAGATTCTCTCCTTGGGTGATATACTTCAAATCTGTCCCTGTAGTCCCTGCCATGACTGTGATTCAAACCTTACTCAGGAGTGACTATTGCGACATATCTGTTGGCCCTCATTCTCCCCTCTCCAGCTAAAGCTAACTTGCACTGTCCCCTCTCAAGTCTCTTTGCTATTTACGTCAACTCTGTACCCCCTTTGACGTCTGCTTCCAGTTCCCAACTCTTCCTAACTCTGAAACTTCCGGTGCTGTCTCTACTGTCCTTTCCCAATCCTGCAGGAAACCTGCCCTTTCCCTGCACAGCCTGTACATGAGCGTGACACAGCACAACAAAGAAGCAAGACAGAATGTTCGGTGGATTGTGTTTCTTAATACAATTATTAGCAATTTCTAGTTGTTTTTTTAAAAATGTGTCCACCTCTGCAGTGTGTGTTTATTCCCTTGCACGCCTCCATCAGCTTATGCTGTCACTGGCCAATTCTCCCAGCATGAATGCTTATCTATCCTTGTCTTGCTTTAGTTGTAGTCTTAATGCAAGTTGCAGAAGTTTCTGGGCCTTCACTCGTGTTTTACGCAGATTTCAAGAAGGAATTGCTGTGAAAGTGTCAGCTTGCCCTAAATAATTTTGCTTTGTGAGTAATTCAGTCCAAGCGCAGAAATTAAAACTGAAGTTGCAGAAGTTGCAGCTTCTGTTTGTCTCCATATCCTGTACACCTCATGCACCAGAGGTGTAAGCACACCTCTTTAGCAAGGAGATGCAGTGGTTGTACAGGTTGTACTGCTGCCAGAGCACCCGAGGAGATGCAGTGCCAATCGTGTGTGCATGCGTGCTTGTTTTGGTGCAAAGTCCGGTGGCTCCTGAAGGGGGGCTCAAAGCTAAGCCGATTTGGGTTTGTTTGGTTTTAGCTGAGGCAGTTAAAGGGAAAGTACAGGTTGCTGCTATTTCCAGAGCCGGCAGCCTGGGGCACACAGTGGGAAATTTGCTGGAAGGTGATGGTGCTGTGTGTCCACACCAGTGCATTTCCCAGAGCTCATCTAATCACAGATTTGCAGTTCTCCAGGATCCTTAATGCAAGCAGTTTCTTTCCCTTGTACTGCTTGTACTTACCTCCCCTAGAGGAAGGGCAAGTATTTCTACCATGTTGTCAAGTAAAATTGTTGAGTTTGGGTGCTTTGGGTGTGTAAATGTGAGACTTAGTCGAAGCAATTAGCTGAGTAACCCTTCAGCTGAAATTGTTTTCCTACCCTGTTTCCAGGCTGTGACTAACACCTGCTGTGATACACACCCAGCCTTTTCCAGCACTCACAACTGATACACCAGCCTCAGCCACAGCTGCCTAGGCATGAACAATCACACAGTTCATTTTGGGGTTCAATCATTGCACGTCCATAAGTCAGACTTCAAAACAAAAGCATACAGAATGGGGATGATGCTTTGTAGGTACCAGTTTTTCCTTTAAACTTTGTGCATGTTCTTGTTCAAGTACTTCTCACTGCTCTTCACACTGACCAGGTTTACTGTGTGAACAGGAGCTGCTCATAACTAAGTCCTAGACAGGCTTTTTTTAGAGCAAGACTGTACTTTTAAAATGGTTTACAGTGTTTGATAAAATAATCTGTAAACAAGATGCTAAAAAGCATAGAAGAGGGAGGTCAAACAAGACTTGAAAGCACATTGTTATAAGACAGATTAACGAGCTCATTATTGGCTAGAAATTGAGGCTCACCCCATGCCAGCAGCAGAAAGGTCACAGTTTTCTGATCCTGTGGCCTCAGAATCATCCCAAGATCCAGTACCACCTTATTTGTCCTCATGCCATGCTGCACCACTCCTCAGTCTTCCCAGTTCCAGCTCTTTGCCGGACTATGCTGTGAACCAGATCAGGGAACCTGTTCCACTGAAAAATAATAGAAAATAGCAGCAGAAAATAAAAATAATTTCATTATATAATTCATGGCATGTGCCTCACATCTGGGAGGAGCACTGGCTGAATTCCTGCCATCTGCACTACCCTGGAAATAAGCCTGGCATCAAACCCAGCCTGACCAAGGACATGGAAAAGGTGACTGTGGCAGGGAACCTGAGGGATAAGGAAATAGAGGGAAGGGCTTCTTTCAGTGGCTACAGGGAACTCTGGGAAAGGAGGTGATTTTCAGCTGGATCACGAAGAGCAAAGCCAAAGGATATCTGTTGGAGTGTGGGCAAGCCTGGGTTGTTTGGATGTGAGGAATGTAAGCAGCAGCAGAGCCTTCGTGGGGAAGGACGTCATTGCAGCAACACAAAGCATCAACTGCTAACACTGTATTTATCCAAACAGTGAAGAACAATTTTAAATAAGAAGAGGTTTCAAAGCTGTGTTTAGCTGGAAGATCTGTGTGGGAGAGGGGTGGATACCTTTGGACTTTGTTAATAATTAAGTGGAGGAGTGTGTTAAAGCCTATGGAATGGACAGCATGGTAGTAAAAATACCGTGACTCACTGAAGCTGGAGGTTAGCAAACAGTCTCAAGTAAACAAAATTGCACATGACAGATCCTTGTGCAGCAAGACCCATTTCTCTTTAGTGAAACAAAACCTGAAATGCTCCATTTGTTTCTGAAAACCTCATGACCTTGTGGAAAGGATTTGATGCTGAACCTGCAAGAAATAGAAATTGTGTTCAGAACTAGATGAAAATCCAGCATGTTTTCCAAGCTATACATTTGCAATATGCTACATATTTTCCAAACAGTTTATTTTCTCATGATAATCCCTGAGCTAATGTCTTTCTAGTTAAATAAACCAAAAATGTGAAGAAACTGTCTTTTTTGTATCATTTTATTCACTCCAAATGCAGCAAGAGCCAGAAGAAAAATCTGGATCTATGGTTTAAAAGAGGCAAGAACAAAAACTTCTCTAAGGAGCAACTGTGAAGTCTGATTATCTGCATACTAGTGTTATCAGATGTTTAGTTTTTAACTGAATTATTTCACAGGCCTTCCCCCATTAAAAAAAAAAAAAAAAGTTACTATCTTTTGCATATCTTCATATAATTCTCTCCCTTTCTCCCTCTTTGCCTCCTGTTTATGTCTTGAGGTACATTTAGCTCTAGAAACTGGCAGACAAAATCTATAAGGTTTGAATGTAGAGCAGCAAATACACCAAAGCTGGTCTCCAGCCAGCTGCTTGCCTCTCAGGGTGCACACACACTGCTTGTCTGGCTTTGCCCTTTCTATAGCCATAGCTGGAGACCCCCAAAATTCCCAAGCCACTGGGAAATGCTGACAACAGGACAGGCAGATCACTGAGGCCATTCCAGGAGCCTCCAACACAAGAAGCATCATACAAGAGTGAATAATTAGAGATATAGCGTTTTGCACTCATTTTGAGTTGCTACCTGACAGCAGTTGCCCTGATTACCTAATTCATCTGTGTGCAACTCTGCAAATATTTGTTAGAGAACACAAAATATTTGCTGTTTATCCTGGGGTTCAGCATTACTAATGCTTGTTTAATGTCCAGGGATTTTCTGGGATTTTCAAAATATTTCTGATATCTCAGTATACCTCCAATTTATTTCTATTTAATCTGGAAAGAAAAGAAAGATCTTGTCAATATACCTGCCCTGTAGATCTCGTTTGTGTTTACATTCAGGGAGTTTGCCTTTTGGAGCTGTGCAGAAGGTAAAGTGCCCTGTCACTGTCCCGGATGTCACCAGGATTGTCACGGCACACAGACATGCCCAGAAAGCCTCAGATGCCCCACACAGAGCGAGGTACCTGTGGCACTGCAAATGGGGAAGGCAGGGCACTGTTGTGTTATCTCAGGGTAAGTGAGGTTAGACGAACCGAGGGTGTGAGTGTGCTGACATCACCTAATTACTCGGGGTGCAATTACAAGAACTGTCTCTCCACTCAGATTTTACAGTTAGATTAGCTATTACCTGTGACTGTGCTCCAGCACGAGCTGTAAGTAAAAACAAACCCAAGACTCCCCTTTTTTTTTTGACCCAGTAGAACTCTTATTACCACTCAAAGTGAGGAAGTCTCTCTTTTTTTTTTTTTTTTTCTTATCAAAGGCAATGCCATAGGCGAGTGTTCAGACTGGAAACTGGGTCAGGAAGAAATCCTCAAGCCAGGTGTCACAGATGTCACACAATGTTCTGGCAGCAGAGTCATCTTTTGGGGTAATATCAATGTGGAACTGCTGAAAATGGATAACCACTTTCCCTCCTCCTACCTCTTCTTTCAGGCACAGGCTCCCCCACTTACCTTCTTTGGGCTTTGGTATTCTTGGCATTTTTCAAGCTCCCCAAAAGCCAGGTTAGTTGTCTGTAGGTTAGGAACTGGTGTTGCCTCAGCTGGGAGCCACAGAACACCAGCTCTTTTACAAGGGTGAGGAGAGGACACTAGGAGCGGGCAGAGGGAAGAGAGACCTTCCCCCTCGCAGCTGTGTTACATCAGTTCACTTGTTTGTTAAACCACACCTTGGAAGGAGGTGGTAAAGGCCATCTCCACTTTCTTGGGGTATTAAAAAACAGATCAAAGAGTAGTTTAAATCCCTGCTGGATTGTTTGGTTTCCCATTGCACCAGTATTAGTTTTATTCCTCTTTTCTTCCCCCATCTTCAAACCCCTTGATTGGGTCAATGTTCCTTTTCACAAGCATGCACTGTCCTTGCCTGCTTTCTTGTTATCAGTCCTTCAAGCCTAATTTCTTTTGCAAAATTTGTTTTTCCAACTGGCCAACTTTTCATTGACTATTTTTAACATAACTATACTAAATTGTTGCTCCTGTTTAGCTGACTATTCAGTCCTTTGGGGCTAAATCTTAGAATTTCTCTCAATTTTTTAAAGTGCTGTTTGCCTATACATAGCTAAAGACTGTAAGACTTTTTAGCAACTTTGATTTGCTCTAAGAGAAAAGACTCAAGTCAGTCATTACCCCACTATCAATCCCAGGAATTACATGGAGAAAAATGTGATTTATTACATAAATAAAGGTGAACTAGACATTCAAAAATCAGAGTGGAATACTGGTATCAAATTGTATTTAAACCAGATCCAGTGAATTTCTGATAAAAAATAAAATACAATGCTGATTTTTTTTCCTCCCTAAACTCTGTAAATCCTCGGAGAGCTCAAGTGGAACAACAACCATTTTTTGTTGTTTTTTCTTCTCTAGCTCTGACATTGGTTTTTCACTCCAGAAATAAAACATTTACAGCTGGTATGTCTATTACACTAATGATGCTTTGATTTAGAAATACAACTGACAGATGTTAAATTAATCTAGTCAGATCTGAGTTACCTTTGAGACCTAGCTAGAGCTTTTGCTTCTGGAAGGTATGCAGATTTTATTTGTACCCATGGCTCGTGAAAGTCAGGCTGTCTTTGGATAAATGATGATTTCATGTTTTTCTCAGATATGCGCTCATGCCCGTAAATTTGCGAGATGTGTACTGTGCTAGCGGAGAATGTACTTTGAAGTCAGTTTTCGATTTGGTTCCTAATCTGGTGGCCCTGCTTTTCTCTTCTGTAAACAGTGATAAATAGTTTCCAGTGGGCCTGAATCCAGCAAGGCTCTTCACTAAATAGCCTCTAGGTAGAGTTACTTCAGAGTGAAGGGACAAACCTTGCATTAAAATAAAAGGTTGATAATACAAATATGGTATGAAAATAAATAATGCTTCCTGCAATACGTGCAGTTTTCTGAATTTGGACAGCTGATCTGGACACTGCTCCAGCCAGAACAGCAGGTTGTACCCAGTGCAGTCTGTACCTGACATGAGGTTTCTGATAAGCTCCTGGATATCAAAAAGATTATTGAACAAATATGTTTGATACAGTAGGCTACTATTTTATATTATTTTTCCATTCTTCATCACAAGTCATAATAGGACTAGTAGAAATTAGGTTATTCAATTCTAAGGCTTTGCTGCTTCAGGAAAATAAAATTGTACTTTAAAAAAATATTCATGTGCCTCAGGAAAAAAGCCCCCACCTTTATTCCCTGGATTAATCACTTGGAGCAGTGTGCTCAGTACACTGAGCTGTTCTTTTTGTGGAACACGAGGATCAAGCCTTTGTTCTTGGCAGCCACATCCTTCATGCCGTGCATACTGGAAGCCACCGCTGTTATTTTTCGTTCCTCACGGAGAGCAGAGTGCTCTGCAGCAAAAAATAGGGGCAGCTCCTCCCAGAGCTACAGCAGCAGCAAACTCCCAGGGAGAGCCTGAGGACACACGGGTCACAATAAAGGTCACAGTGAAAGCTTGACGTGGCTTCTCTCTTCTGTGAATGCCGCGCTGGACCTGGCACCTTCATCAGTTTTTATGGGTGGTGTTCAGACTGAGGTTCAGGAGTGGGAAGCTGGTATTCAAAAAAAGGAAATTAATGGACTGCTGAGATGTGCCAGATGCAGAGACACTGAGGAGGAAAGAGACAGGGCCCTTCAAATTGTATTTTTTTGACAGTGAAGAACTCTGATTGGAGCTGGGAGGCAGGATGGCTGTTGACATTTCCACTTTTTTGTCTCTATCAGTACCCTGCACCCTTTCTACCCCATGCCTTGTGAGCAGGTTTCACCTGTTTTTGGGGGGTGCTGTGAGAAAATAATATGGTTATTTTTGCCTTGCCAGATTCATTGGTGTAGAAGAGAGACACAGCCAGAAAGTTATTTCATAAACCCTTAACAAAACAGCAAAATTGCATTCTTGCTTTCTTCTTGTATCACTACAAAAAGTCTAAGTGGCCAACACAACAAGACTGCAGCTGATGGGAGGTCAGTTCTCCTGCACACCACATAAAGCAGGCACGTTATCCCTTTGTCAGGAGCAGATGGATGCACGCATTCCTGGTGTATATTCATTTTTGACTGATGTGCCTCCAAACACCTGGGCCAGAACTTACAGGGAGATGAAGGCAGCAGCAGAGAACACCTTGCTGCATGCCAACTCTTCCAGTATTAAATGGATTTTAAAAGCACAGTTTGTATGAAAGGAAAGGACTCATAACCACCTGCAGTGGCTTAGCTTTGCAAAGAGCAGTCACTCAGCGTTAACAAAGTTACTCTCCTATTTGTCAGCAGGCACAAAAACCTCACAGGGCTCCACCCAGAACTTTGCAGGCTCTAGAGTCATCAGTTTGGTGAGAATTCAGCCCTGCAGAAAACAGCTGCAACCACCAGTGCAAGTCTTTTGCCCTCAAATTAGTGTAAGTTTGATATAACAGGTGGTCTTTTAGACTGACCTTTTAACATTCAAGGTATATACATGACTTCTCTGCAAAATGAGGATGAATGCCTACTTACTGAATTCATTTTCACATTTGCTTGACAGAACCATTCCTCTCTCATGTAAAAATATTTCTCCTTGCATTTGTCTTAAGTCATTACAAGAACACAAATAGGTGATTTCCCATCAACCATTTTTAAAAAAAATCCTTATAAAACTTTGTCTCTACTAATAGCAAAGAATACCCCCCTGTAAATCATTTAAGCTTAAAATTTAAATATTTGCTATTTAATTTCTCTCTGGTTGAAAAGAAAAGCTGTAGTACCTCTTCTGAGCAGACAAAGCACAAGGCACAGCAGGATCTGAGCAAGGTAGTCATCAAGGCCACTAAACAAACCCTAAATCCAGTTTTAGCAAACCATAGAGTAGCAGCTTAAAGTACTCTGGGAGTAGTTTCATATTACCAGCAGCTGGTTTAAAATAGTAACACGACCATTGTGCCATCCTCTAAAATAATGTTTGTATCATAACAAAAATATTTGCATGGAGTAAACGGACATTGAGTAACTGTGGACTTCTGTACCGGTGATTTGCACAGTGTGAAAACAAGGTGGAGACAATAGAAAACACCTGAGACAAAATTACTTTTTTTTTTTTACCCTTTTCCGTACTGCTGCTTAGAACAGTAGCCACTCACCCTTTAAACAAAGATAAAAAGATTTCTACTACTAAAAAACCCCTAAATCCACTCTCCCAAACCAAAAACCCCCATACTTCTTCCTTATTCCTACTGTGCATGACTGGTACTTCAAGACTTTTACTCTTAGATTAATTTGATTTTCCGGTTGTTGATAAACTAAAATCTCTCCAAAAATCTGGAATTTATGTGCTTTGAGTTTTCCAGTGATGAAATTTTATACCACCCCTCACCCTGTTACAGTTCTAAAACACCACACTGAAGATCCCCTGCAATTGGGCGTGGAGGTAGAGATTAAATAACAAATTCAAATTAGTTATTTCAAACACACCTGGAAAATATTTTGAAAACATAGTGATGCCAATGAATTAAAGACTGTGCTCTAGGACATACTTAATGATTGTTGTTACCATCACAGAAATCTCTGCAAGAGGATTTGCTGCACTCTGAAAGAGGCTGTGAAGGAAAGAACAGGCTTTGAAGATCATCTCGGTGCGGTTTACACAAGACATTCTGCATGTCAGGTGAAATGAATTTTAAAGTGAAGTTGGATGGTCTCCAGGTTTTTCTGTGGAGACTTCTCGAGTGAAAAGCTTACAAAACCAGTTTAAAGTGCTGGATGGCAGTGATGCTTGGAGCTGATCAGGGCTGCATCTACATAGCCTAGAGCTCTTTCTTTGCTACTGAATGGCTCCTGACAGAAGACTGAACCCAACTGTTTTATTTAACAAAGGAAGGATAGCAGATGATCTTTTATCTCATCTATAGAAAGCAAAATACCTGCTCTTGCTTGGATCTATGGAACAGGGGGCATGTCATGGGAATCCCTTTGTGAAAGAGAAGGAAAAGGGGGAGGTTTCCTTCCTAGTGCTGAGCTGGGTTTGGGCCTTTCAGAAGCACCATGAATGAGCTGGAGTTTCTGCACCTGTGATTTCAAGGGACTGCTGCTTGCTAAATACCCTTGCACATGCTTTTGGCCTGTGGATCCATCCCCAGAAACTCATTCAATGCATCTCCCTATGGAGATGTGGAGTTGGGAGGCAACAGCTTAAGTGAGGTTCTCTGACGTCACCATCCTGCGCTGGCTTAGTTAATTTAAATAATATCTCATTTTAAACAGTTAAGCTGTTGGTTTTTCTTAAGCTCTTGTTCCTTGGGATCTTGCTCAGAAAATTATCATGATCCTCCATAAAATATGTAAGTATGGATGAAATGGGCCTGCAGCTGGACCTGGAATGATTGCTCCACTTGTGTTACTTTGTATGACTATCCATTGCACCACTGGGAAAGACCCAACCCAATAAAATTCTACATTTGTATTTTTACACAAGGCAGCAATATTGACTGTGCAGTTACTAAAGAGCTTGAAAGCAAGTTGAAAAAATTAATAGAACTATTCCTAGCCAAACACACATTGCATGTGTGCCAGGAAATAAACAAAACCTGATTTGCCAAGCATTTTGTGTGATGGGAACTTCAGCTGGCCATGTCCTCTCCCTCAGTTCCTTTACCTCAATGTCATTTATTTTCTAGACTGAACATCCTCCAGCATCCTTCGTTTTGGGGCAAAGTAGCTGGTTTGCCCCTGTGCTTGTGCTGCCTGTCCAGCTGGTGCTCACTTTTGCAGAGACCAAAAAATCGGTCAGGCAAACACTAACTGTGTGAGGAGAATAATCATTACTGGTAAAAATTGCAGCAAACCCTGCCCTACACCGTTCCAAACCTACATGTACTGTACCTAACCATTATTTTCATCACCATCACTGATAGCTTCTCTATTGGTTTTGGTGCAGCACCTGAATCAGTGAAGGTTTTCTTTGCCTGTTGGGTAATCCCATCTTTGCACTGCAGCTTTCTCACATAAAATCGTAACTAGATTTTAAATATTCCGATTTGTGAAGGACACATCAACGTGGTGTAAATTCGCAGTTCATCCCTGCTCTGATTTCTAATTTTCCTTCGGGCAGGTTCTTTTCTAACCGAGCAGCACGAGAGGTGATGGGTGGCAGTGAGGAGAGCGATAAACACCTGACCTCTAGTGGCAGCTGTCCGGGCTCGGTGGGAAGGGAGAGAGCTGCAAATGTGAGGAAAAAAGGGATGATGGAGTAAACTGGAACTGTGAAGCAGAGCCTGAACTTCCATTAGTTGCTTTGTCAATTTTTGTTTCATTATCTTTTCTACTGAAATCTCAGTTCAGAATCCAGGGTATTTCTCTTTCTGAAACTTTTGTTCACATTTATCACTATGTTTAAGAAGTGTGTGCATAGTCTTCCAAAAGAATCACAGCAGTATCCTAACAGGTTTTATATCTTCATAGAGCAAGCTTTTGGTAAGTTTGTCACTTTGTTTTTTTCCCCCCCATGCACACACAATTATTCAAGAAGCCCATTTGGGTCCTCATTAGACTTCATTCCTGCTCCTCACTGACACAGAACATTTCCCCAGTGAAAATACATACTTCACTATCAGCACGCTGGACATCAAAGCTTTCCTTCCCATTGGGCTAAAAATACAGCAGCTATTCCATAAACAAAGGTCATAACCTTGCTAATCAAGTGGTTAACCCAAATATTAAATCCCCTCATGGAGAAGAAACAGCCTTGTTTCTAACCCCTGTAGGATTAAATTTCAAAGTGCTGGTTTACACAAAACTTCTCCTAAGCAAAACCCATTGTCTGGAAGCTGTGGTTAAACCTACTTTTCACTACAGCTGTGTGAGGCCTTCAGACCACCAGTACAGTCTGTTAATGTGACAGTGCCAAAGCTGCAGGAGGACTGGAGCAATGGCATCGTTATTTTCCAGCTGGAGTTAGAGTAACTCACACTTATTTCCTGAAGCCAGAGTGAAAATGAAGCTGTGTATGACTCAAAGAATTCTGTACGTTATAAACAGGTTGATGCAGCCATATGAAGACATGATTTCAGAAAAAAAAAAAAACAAACCTGTGCAAATACTTTGGCCCATTTAAATTATCACATTAATTGGGGCATGATGGGGTAAATTTGAGGTTTCCTTATGGCTGACAACTTGAGAAGGGCATAGAAACAGTGCTATGCTGTTTAATTTTAATGTTGCTCATAAAAACCCATTAAATTATCATAGTTATGTCCAAAAATCTTATCATGTTCGAGTCATTTCTATGTTTTCTATTTAATAAAAAAATTGCTATATTTTTCATCCAGTAGCCTTTGAGAAACTGATTTTTCTGCTCTCTGTTGAGACTAGTTCAAAATCTCCTTCCTTACCTTCAAGGTGCTCTGGCACAAGCCCAAGATATCCAATGGCTTGTCTTGCACAAGAAGTCAATGTGAATTAACAAAAAAAGATGTGAATTTAAAGTGAGTATAACTCGAGCATATATAATTTCTCCATGGACACTCATTTAGGAGTCGGCCGGCCATAATTACCTTAACTTAATTCACGCTCAAAATGAATTAAACTGACGTGAACTAATGGCTTACCAGCATGGGAGAGACACCAAGCTTGGTGTAAATTCACAATTCATCAGCTGCTGTGCTCTGACTTCCCTTGTGGAAATGCAACGTGCCCTCAAGGTGCCTTTGTATGGGGTGACTTCATTTTTTTAGGGGGAAAAAAAGGCTCTATATGGAAATGTGGGCTGATTGACAGCAGGTGCAGAAGTGATTGGATTTCAGTGGTGCCATGCTAGAGAAAAGGTCACCATGCATCATCTGTGCAGTTGAAGTTTCTCTGCCATTTTGGAACCACAATGGCACCTTCTATGCTGTGGGCTCTGTTTTGAACTGCATAAAGTCAAACAGCATTTTTTGATGTTTCCATAGCAGGGGAACAGCCAATTAGTACCGAGTACCTGGTGTACCATCGACTCATATTTTTATTCACTCTTCAGAAAATCACCATGGAGGAGTGCAGAGAAGCCCTAGCCATTTCTGAATGAAAACAGCCCAAAGGAGTTACATACTATAATTTACTCTGTTACCCAGCTTGGTTTAACTTTACTGAGTATCTCGGTATTAATTTCCTCCTAAATGATTTCCCACCTTGCTTTATTCATTAGATTTAACAGCATTTTCTGTTAGCATAAGCAAAGCAGTAAGAAATACGGAGAAATATCCCTCTCTGCAGTACTCCTTTAAATGTAAGCAGCATGGTCAGGCAGGCTGTGACATTATTATCCAGTCAGGAAAACATCCCTGGCCCCATTCATTCAGCCGTTCCTGCTCATTTTTCCAGGCACAGAACTGTGCCCTAGCAGGCCTTGTCAGATTTGGAGCCCTTCCAGTACCTGATGAGCATATTAACAGTGCTCCCATTCATGGCCCAGAGCCTGCCACTTCCATCTAATTTTAGGGAAGTTGCTATTTATAGTCGGATGGCTGAGCTTGCTCTGGTGAAAGCCTCGCCACTGCTGGGCGTGGGGGGAATTTTATATTTTTTGGGCTGTTTTAGTTGGCACATGCAAAGTTCGTGGCTGTAACTTACCCAAGTCCAAAATACTCTGCCACCCTCCCCAAGGAGCAGCGATGCTCTGCCTGAGGATTTACACCAGGAACACTGTGGCACTGCTGGTTCCCATCCAGCCACGTGCTGCCTGTGTCCAGGCACAGGTGACCCAGAAATCAGAAAACAGTACAGAATCACAACCTTTGCTAAGTTACTACATGGAGAAAGGTTTCAAGGTCCAAAGGATTGGGGAGAGGGGGAGAATGTGTGAATTTGTGCCCAAATGTGTGAGAATTTGTGCCCAAATCTCTCTGTGCTGTAACTCCTATAGTACAAGTCAACCAAAGTGTATTTATTCCTTTTGCCTTGTTTCCAGAGTACATTAAAGCAGTAGAAACAATTCCTGCCTTTGCACCACAGGATTTTGTCAGAATTTATTCACTCACTTTGCAGGTAGTGTCAAATGCCAAGAAAAGTTATGGGGAAGAGATTCTCCAAAGTAGACTTAGTGGTCAAATTTACTAAAATATGCTGTTACCACTTAGGCATTTCATGAACATACCAAGAACTAACACTGCACTGTGTATATATGTACAGGTGTTTGCCTGTATGGAAAACTGAGAAGGCTGAGAGGAAATCAGCATTACAGTTCATTTTCTCTTGCAGAAAAACAGCCACATAAAATGTGAGAACTCCAAACAGATTTCATTTGGAAGTACAGTGTTCTAATCATATATAGTCTGGTGCTGTAAAGTTGTATAATGATCCTTGGGAAAACATAAGTTGACCTTTTCCTGTTCAAAATATACTTCATTATGTGTTTTAGTAATTGATAATTTGTTCCCAGTTTTATTGGTGTGACAGGATGGGGGCTGAAAAACTAAATTCACGTTCTGTAAAATGAAATTGAGGTTCAGCTCATGTTAGATTTTCAAAACAAATTCTGTCCTTGGTAGAGGAAGATTTGAGTCACAGAGTTCCAGTCAGATTGCAGCATTTTGGCTTTAAAACACCCAAAGTTTGTTGTCTCTACTCTTGTTTGTCTCTACACAGGTCTCTGGAATGGGTAATATACATTTCCTAGAATTGCAGGAGGTGCTTGTTTGTTTACTCTCTTTCTGCTATTGTAACTTGCTCACATAGAATACATGTTCTACTCATCCCTCATTCTTGCTGCTATAGACAGGAAGGCATAGAAACTGGAACAAATACAACTGTGAGAGTAAAAAAAATAATCCTTGTACTCATCCATCTTAATTGGATCCTGGTTCCTAGTTAATTTGTGTATCACAACAAGAAAGGAACATTGAACCAGCAGAGATTCTGGTTCAGCTGAAATTCATATTCAGCCTGGCTGGGATTCTGCTGAGGCAGAGCTGAACTGGAACTGAACCAGAAAAGCAGCTGAAGAAAGGAATAATGGCGTAATTCTGTGGCTAATGTGGTTCACAGGACAAGAAGTATTCTTTTCTCTGTTAATTTGCAGCAGACTGCTGCATGTGATAAAGCCCATGCCCCGTGCTCCAGAGGCCATGGGCTGGTACAGGACTGTCATTTCTCTGCCATTCAGAGCCAGAAGTGTGTTTTAGCTGCACACTGATGTCAGTAAGTGCTCTTCTCCTGCCCTCCCCTCCAGCTGAAAACAGATGTTCCAGGAAAACACGAGGTTGAGATGTTACTGCAGACACAAACTGCAGTGCTGCCTAATGAGAATCACAGGTAAAGCTGTAACCCAGCTCTGAAAGGGCCCTGGATTAACAAATATCTATACTGCTTGGAGCATGAGCTTACATCAATGAGGATGTGCCTGTGGTGTTACTGGCAAGGTAACACTGAGCAATCCTTGCACTGCAGGAGAATTTGGGGGTTTTTAGGGATGTAGCCACTTCTGAGAACCTCCTCCATGCACAGCTTTTCACAAAAAACCCCACCACAATTTGAGAGACTCTTTCTTCCTGCACAGGCTGTTGAATCTCCCTCCTTGCACTCAATCAGCCTTTCTGGGTTGCCTGTCTTGTGTGGCTTTGCCTTGTCTATTAAGCAAATTAATTATGCTGTCCTTATTGTTTGCATTTTACATATGCAGCCTTCGCAGAAAAAGCTGGCATGTTATTGCACTTCAATAAATTGTACTTTCTTCCACGTGTTCCTGTGCCCTGTGGAGACACTGTGCTGGTTTTCACTGTTATATTCAGGCCCAGTGTGGTTTATCTCCACAAATGCCTCCAGTGAAACCTAAAGCATCATGGGCTTCCTAATGTGCCCAGACACTGTAGCTGCCCCAGAGGTTTCATCACCTCAAGTCTGTATCACCTGTAACTACTTCTTGGGAAGCCAGCTGATGTTAATTTTAATCTTTTTAGAAAGCACCCAGCTCTTATTCAAGACTATTTTGGTCTTTTTGATTTTGGTGTGACTGTCAGAGTTCAGTTTCTTTAGCTGCAGCAATTAATCAGCTTTTAAAATCTTGCCTATTATTTCCGCTGGGGAGATTGACAAAGATACCACCTGTACTTTCCTTGTTTTAGACAAGGGGAACATCAGTTCTGTAACATTTTTCCCCAACCAGACCTGCTATGCATTTTTTCCCATGAGCATCTCACTGTGCCTTTTAAGATTTCATGCTGTGCAATTAATTTTGAATAAACCCTTCCCCTGAAAGGTCAACATTAAAACAAGCAGCTAAACTGCTCACATCAAAGCCAATACAAATAAGCCTCCACTGGGGACTGAAGAAAGTAGTTTTGTAACTCAGATTTTGGTGGGAGAGGAGCACGAGGTTGAAACAGAAATATTTAGAAGTGCTGAAAGGGAAAGTAACTTCTTTCAAAGAGCAGCTTTATTTTAAGTCAGTAACACTTGCTGCAAAAGAATTGAAACTTTGTATAAAGGCACTATTGTACACGGAAAACCTGTTAAATAAGTGTGAAGGGAGGAAGGAAGATGTTAAGGCAGAATCATACTGGGGGTTTGTAAGTCAGCTAATGTTTCAGTGCTGTTCTTTATAATTTATACTGCTTCTTCAGGGATTTTCTTAAACAGAATTTTCTCACATTTTAGATGCCTCGGTTTCTACCTTTTGCCAGGGAGCTTCACGTGCATCTCCCAGATTCTCAGATAAGTCTGAAAGCTGAAGCTCTGCCCCAGATTCCCAGTGTCTGGAAGCAGAAGTGTTTGTTTTATAGTTGGGATGCATCTGTAGATTTAACATTTCCACATCCATCTATCCATCCATCCATCCCCGCTGTGGTGGTGGATGCCCCAGCCTCACCATTCTTCTGCTTCTCTTCAGATCCAGTTTATTTCAGCTTGATGTGTTATATTTAATGTGTATTTCATTTTTCCTTCTTGCCATCTTTAACAGACACACTGGCAGTCCTGAAACATGATCTGAGCAGCTTCCTCGTGTCTCCCCCAAGCCCTCCCTGCCAGTCCCTCCACCTGCTGTGGGTGTTTACACCTGCAAGTCAGTAACAGTGTTTCTGAAACCACTTTTCCCCTGACCGTTTTCCATGACGGCCTCTTTCACATGAGGAACTGAAAAGCTTGGACAGCTGCTGAATATTGAATTGCAGGAGATCCTTCTGCTTGGTTTGCAGAATCTCACACTCTCCAGAGTTCAGATACTGCTACAGACAAGCTTTCACTTTGAAGACCAATTCAGGTGGAGTTATTTTAAGCCAATGTCTACTCTGTTCACTAGAAGATGATCAGGAGCTGAGCAGGAGGAATTTGTGTTTTGAAAAAACTCAAATCAGATTGATCAGGCTCAGCTTCAGACTCTCTCCAGCATCAGATTTCTATCTCCTGACTAAGCCAACTTCTTCCACTAGAGGTTCATTTTGCTCCCAGCTCAACTAATTATTTTTCCAACCTGATCATGTTGCACATATGCAATCTCAGTTCAATTTCCATGACTGTTGGATCATTCCCTGTGTCCTCCCTTCCTCCTGCTTCTAATTTTCCATTCTCAGGATTCCCTTCCTCTTTAGGAGAGAATGGACAAATCATCATCAGGGTTTCATTCTTAGCTTGGCTGGCAGCACCTTTAGCTCACTAAAAATTGGCTTTAGAAACAGGCTGGACACTGTTCAGCATTCAGGGCATTAATTACAAACACCAGCTCATTAGTGCACATCCAGGCCTCACTCTGCCTCCAGGAGCTCCTGCTCGTTAGGCAGTGCAAACTTAAAATAGATAAACTAACAAATACTTTAGTACACTGACCCTATCCTTCAACCAGAAGGAATGTAAGAAGAGATGGGTAGAATTTTCTCCTCAGAATGCCCATTAAATTTTGTCTTTTACAGAATTTTACTATGCTTGGAATATTGGGATTTCTTATATGATTTGAACTAATTTTTCACTGCCTTACTCTCTTTTTTTTTCTTTTTTTCTTTTTGAGGTCTTATCTTTATATAAGGATTTTGCAATAGGAGAGAGTTAATCTCTGTTTCTGAGCTTGTTTTGGTATAGAAAGAAATTAATTCTGTATACTGAAGCTGAATTTTAGATTTTTTTTTGGTTCTTTCATTCCAGTATCTGCATGAACAAATGGATTAGAACACAGATACTCAGGACTTGTTAGAAAGAACCTGGAATTTAATGCCCACTTTTGGCCTCCAGCTCAAGAAAACGAAAGACATTGGAAGACACCAAAGAACTGGAGAGGCTCCAGTGGAGAGAGAGTTGGAGAACCTGACACATGAAGAAAGACTAAAGGATTCTACAGGCTGGGTTTATTCAGCCTGGGGAAGGAAAGGCCCAGGACCTGTCTAGTCAGTGTCTCAACACCCAAAGAAGATGGTTCTAGAGGAGATGGAGACACTCTTTTCCAAAGGATTCCTGGTGCCAAGAGAAGAGGCTGCGGGCACAAGACAGTTTAGGGGAAATTCCTTCTGGGTATAGGGAAAAAATAATTATTCAGCCAGAAAATAATTGAGCAATAGGCTTCCCAGAGAAGAGATGGGACCTTCCTTAGTGGAAATATTAAAGATTTTGCTTGACAATGCCCTGGATAATCTCATTTAAGGAAGAAGAGACGAGTTCAGGCTGCAGCGTGCAGTGCTAGGAGAGACTTAGGGCACAAATCAACAAAAAGCTGCATTTCATTAAATGTTTATAGAAGAGCAGAGTTTGTCTGGTACTAAAGCATCAGCAAGATATTTCCTCCAAGTCTCCAAGCTTCCTGAAAGCCAAAATATCATCCAGTGCTGCCATAGCCATGGACTGCCAAACACAGTCCCTCCTAAAATTCCAGCGATTCCTGGCTACTCAGAGCACAGGAAGTGTTGCTGAGTCCCTCAAATGAGGCAAATAACTCATGAGCTGCTAAAGCCAGGCATGCAAAGCAATGGGAAATCAGTGCCTTTGGTTATCAGAAAATCTTTACATGGAGAGTGCAAGACACTCACTGGACACTGACAGTGGAGAGGCTTCTTCAGGGAGACTGAAATCTAAATCACTCAGTGCCTCCAGAAGAGGTCTCTACACTTCAGAGTGCAATTTCACAGTGAGAGATTGCCACAGCAGATTATCTATCTATCTATCTGCTTTTAGTTAAACTTTTTGCTTGGCTCTGGAGCCTGCAGCATTCACTGCAGCCAGAGAACTGGGGGGAGTCATCAAAATTACAGTGAGCAAAAAAAGGAGGTAGCATGTTCATATTGCACCAGGTCTTGCCATATGCCAAATTATCAGTGATTATTCAAAATACACAAGAACTGACTGATTTAGATGTTACACTTAAACATGTGCACTAGTGTTAGTGTTTCTAAGCAGTGTTGGTTTTGATGTCATGATAAGCACATAAGCATGAGAAATTCAGTAATCAATCTGAAAATAGAGAGCTGGGGAACACATGGACCCCAAGGTCAGTGGGAGGCCACACATTTCCCCTTTTTGGCAAAGTGACATCACTCACCCTTCATGGGATACCACTTTGGAAGAGCCCTGGAATCTCAGAAGAACATCCAGAGCTGAGAGCTTCTCAGGCAAAGCCCAGGCTCTGAGGAACTGCACCTGGAGAGAAATGACAACAGCAATGGGTAACAAAGCACCAAACCTCCTGCAAATTACTTCCAGCCACTAGCTTATTTATTTTAACCATATTCTGTGTTGAAAACTAAAGGGGTGCTGCTTGCTTTCTAAATGTGAGTCACCAGTGAAACTGGTTAAGAGGAGACAGTTTTGTGGTGACTGTCAGTGCTGATATCTGCCTTACATCTCACAGGAGTCCAGGCTTCTGAAAAAAAGGGTGGTTCAGTTGTGGACTCCGGGCCTGTGAAATTCCCAAAGAACATCTGGGGACCTGGTTCAACTCTCCTTGCTCTAGACAGGGCTTGCAATGTGATCAGCAACAAGCAGCTGGAGAACTGGAGAGGATGTTGCTCTGGAAGCTTAGAAGAGCAAGTGAACTATTATGCAAACTATTTGTGCCTTCCAAAAAGAAACAGACCACCAGCATCCCCCCTGAATAAACCCAATGAAACCTGCACACCATGGGAAGCTTCCTACAGCCCTAGGCTAGAAGAGAGAAATAATGATAATAAATCTGAATGAAAGGGAGCTCACCAGACCTTGTTTTATTAATGGAGAGAATGATATCATAGCTGGAGGGGATTACAGCCCTCACCCAAGAGAGAAAAGGCTCCTGTTCTTCACTTCTGGTTCAAGACCAGGCTCTCAGTAGTGGTCACTGGCTCAGCAGTCAGTTGTGGGCTGTAATTACAGCCTCCCTCCCCCTTGGCAGCTGTTTCCCTCTGCAGTTGGAGGCAGTGTGGAAGGCAGGCCATGGTCCTGCAGGTGACTCCCTGCAGCTCTGCCCCTGTGCTGCAGACACCTTGCACCTGCTGCAGGTCTCACACCATCCATCTGCAGGCTAAGGGCAAGGCCTCTATTCTTCTCATGTGCTACACTTTGGGAATAATTGATGAATATCTGTAAATAAAGCTATAAAGTAGAACTGCTTACAGCATTACTTTCCTTGTCCCACAGTCTTAGCCATGGAGTTGGGCACAGCTTTTGCTCTGTGTCTCCATGAAGGACCCTCACAAATTATTGTCCTTCAGCACTGAAAACAGAGGAGCTCTGCAGGACACCACTGACCTGGAAACCCTCAGCTGCTGCCACAGCAAGAGAGGTCAGGAGACAGAAAACCTGCCCAGGTGAATGTGGGGTTCCCACCTACCCTGATGCTGTGTGTCTAAAACTCATTTAATTCACCAGCGGCATTTTGGGATTTCCTACATGTGCTAAATCCTAATGAAAGACATCCGCTGATGGCAAAGCCTCTGGGCTCAGAGGATTATGTGGGGCAGGGCTGCCTGAGACAGCCCAAATCCACTTGAGGCCGAAAAGGTGTGAGCAGTAAATAAAAGGAAATCCTAGATCACCATATAGTGCCCAGCTCCCACCTCCTTCGGTCCCTTCTAGCTTTTGTTAAGATCATATTTCTTTACGCGCTGCCTGGCTTAAAAGCCGTCATAAATCTGTGCCGTGCAGCAAAGAATAACAGGGAAGGCTCGGTGTGACACAAGGGGCTCCAATCCCAAAGAATAACAGGGAAGGCTCGGTGTGACACAAGGGGCTCTGATCCCAGCCAAGCACTGGCAGGGAGCCCTGAGTCGCCCTGGAGAGCCCTCAATCACCCCACGGAGCCCTCAATCACCCTGCGGAGCCCCGAAACACCCCACGGAGCCCTCAATCGCCCCGCGGAGCCCTCAATAACCATGCGGAGCCCTCAATCTCCCCGGGGAGCCCTCAATCACCCCGGGGAGCCCTCAATCGCCCTGCGGAGCCCTCAATAGCCCCGCGGAGCCCTCATTAACCCTGCGGAGCCCTCAATCGCCCCGCGGAGCCCTCATTAACCCCGCGGAGCCCTCAATCGCCCCGCGGAGCCCCGAATCACCCTGGGGAGCCCTCAATCGCCCCGGGGAGCCCTCAATCGCCCCGCGGAGCCCTCAATCGCCCCGGGGAGCCCTCAATCGCCCCGCGGAGCCCCGAATCACCCTGGGGAGCCCTCAATCGCCCCGCGGAGCCCCGAATCACCCGGCGGAGCCCTCAATCGCCCCGCGGAGCCCTCAATCGCCCCGCGGAGCCCTCAGGGCCGAAAATGGCGGGAGCCGCCCCCAGCCCGGGCCCTGCCGCGGAGCCCGTCTGCCCTCAGGCTGAGGTAAGCACATCCTCCTCACAAATAAAGGGTTCCCGTGTCTCCAGAGCCGGGCAGTGAGCAAACTGCTCTAAATACTCTTCGGGGAGAAGCACACCCACCTTCTTCCTTCGGTGTGGGAGGTGCCTCAGGCTGAGGCGGGAGCGAGGCCCGGCGCTGCTCTCATCGTGACTGTCCAGGTATGGCAACCCCTGGGGACACCAAACAACATACTTGGCATTCCCTGGGGACACCAAACAACACACCTGGCATTCCCTGGGGACACCAAACAACACACCTGGCTGGGCTCCAAGCCTGGCATTCCTTGGGGACACCAAACCCCTCACCTGGCATCCTCTGGGGACACCAAACTCCACACCTGGGATCCCTTGGGGACACCAAACAACACACTTGGCTGGGGCCACCAAACCCCACACCTGGCATTCCCTGGGGACACCAAAACCCACACCTGGCTGGGGCCACCAAACCCCACACCCGCCATCCCCTGGGGACACCAAACACCACNATCTGGGAAAAGCTGCAGCTAGGGAGATGCTACCATATCCTAGACACTAAAACCTCTTTTTCTTTGCACTAGTGGGAAAAAACTTTCAAGGGTGGAAGTTTTCCTAAAGATAATTTTCCTCAAGTTTTTTTTTAAAAATTGTGAATAATTTTTTCTTTTTTTCTGCCAGCTAGCATAATATGATTGAGATAATATTTTTATAAAGTTTCTTTGTGCTATGGTTAAAACTTATTAAAATTTGGAAAAGATGAATTGCAAAGGGGAATGAAATGAAAACATATTTGTCCATTTGAACTTCCGAACTCAGACTCTAAGTTTTGCTAAGATGCAGGAATAAAAGGTAAATCACTGAATCCTGGGCCATCAATCATTTTATTCTACCCATGGTAAAAAGCAAAAAAGAGGAGAGAAAAAGAAAATACAACCAAAGCTGTGGCCATGTTGAAACTTTGGAGGAAAAGTTGGATAAAAAGGAGGAAAAAAGTATGTTGTAACCATGAGTATCCCATGCCAAACCTCAGCGGAGGTCACTGGAATGAGCCAGCAAGCCAAGCCAAAAGAAAAATAGGAGCTGTGGGATTCCCCATCTGATTTTCAAACAGTCACTGCTACACTAGCATTTGTCAAGCTTGCAGGGTAGCTTTTTACCAGATGTGAGACACACAGTACCAAATCCAGGCTGAAGCCAGAGAGGAGGGCATGCTTCCACACGGGAATAATCTGCTCAGGGAGGACTGTAAAGGCTGAGACTGAACTGAAACCTCCCAGATCTCTGGGTGCTGTGAAGTGTGTTTTAATAATTTCACAAGTGAGATGTTTTCATCACCTAAAGCAAGGTGTTCAAAGGACCTGTCTTACTGTGTAAAGGAAGGGTTAAACTGCCTTTTTTCACAAAAGAGAAACGCCAATTTACCGTGTCAGGAACAATTTTATTTTCAGTTTAGATGTTTACATTAAGAACCCTCTAAGAGTGGTACTTTTATTTGTTTTACTTCAAAGTGCATCAAGTGTTTCTCACTCTCTTCCAAGTGTTAATTAACACCAGATATTAATGAGCAAACAGCTGCTCACTTTCAGCTGATTGAGAAACCTCCTTAACACACTTTGTTTGCTTTATAAAATCTCACTCGGGCTCCTTGAGGATGGAAATATTATTGTATATCTTTGTTTAAGCAAGCTGGACAGGGAAAACCCAGACCAAGAACCTCTGGGACACGAACAGAAGACACATCAGGGAACTCACTCACAACTGTCTCTTAACCTGGTTCCTGGCTGGGTTTGGATTTGAGACTAGGCATGAACAGTACCCTACAACCAAACAAGTCTTTATACCATCAAATGCTTTGCGTGACTGGTGCTCATTACTTTTAATTGTAGAATGATTGAAAGTGTCCATGTGACTTAGCAACACAAATTTCTTTGAAAACCAATGGATATTTTGGCCTAGGTTTGGACAATGCTCCCAGGGATGCACAGGGTGGGACTGAGGGGTGTCTGTGCAGGAACTGGGGTTGGACTGGATGATCCTGGTGGGTCCCTCCCTACTCAGGATATTCTGTGGTTCTGTGAGTCTACTGTTTACCTCCCCCCTACTGCACAATGCTGGGACCAGGCCCCATGTGGGAACCCTTTCCCAGCCCAATTTCCCAACGAGCACCAGCTCTCTCCCTGCAACCACAACTGTTCAGCAGGATGGGGTGTGCCTGTCACCCTGCACCAGCACGGACTGGCACACCAGTTACAGTCTTACTGGGCTTTTGGATCCTCCCCCAGTATAAAAACCCCTTTGCAGTTTGCCCTTTCAGCAGAGTGCCCACGAACCACTCCTGTGTTCTGTGGCTCTGCCCCTGCTGCAGCCATGGAGGAAGAGCCCCAGCAGGGGCAAGGCTGGCCAGGGCAAGGCTGGATGGTCACAGGTGGGGCTGGTAGCACATATCTTCAGGGTAGTTATTGGGGTCATCTGTACATGTTTACCTTTGCTTTAGTGTTTTGCCAAATGAAGTAAAGATTCTTACACTGGGTAACTGGTTTCAGAGAAAAAGGAGGTTTGCTCATGTTTAAAAACCCAACAAGAGCCTTGAAAAGGTAGCAGAGGCAGAGCACATCCACACAGTGCAGATCCAAAGTTCAATGGTGGCTTCAATGTCAGAGAGCTGCTTGAGGTCTTCTCTGTGCCTTCTCTCCAAACACCATGCACTTTCTCCAGGGAAGCTAATAACTGAAACCCTGGCCTCACAGAAAATCCCACACCCACCCATTTTTACCTGGCCTGTTATAAGCAGATGTACAGGCTTTGTTCCAGCAAGATGTATGAAGCTTCTGCTCACCAATGAATACTTGCAGGCACAATAAATTGAAGAGAGATGTTTAAATGGACACACACTATATAAAAGTGTATGCCATGATACACATTCCTCATGTGATGTTATGTGTGTTCATGATTAAGCTCCTTCCTCACACCCGATGTGTGCAACAAACAGCATGGCACCTCAAGAAGTGGTAATGCTGACTGGAGTTCTTAAAAAACCCAGCTGTTTTTCCCTTGTGATTCCAGCAGGCCAGGCTGCTGCTTGCATTTGGATACCAACATTTTCAGCATGCAGTTCTGGGATATACTCTGTGCCCCTGAGTTGTGCTTTCAGGTTTCTGGTGGAGAGTCATTAGCTGTAATGACAGGCACTGCTAAGGACAGGCCTGATTATCAGCAGGCTCACAGGCTGCCAAGTACAGGCACATGGTTTTGCATTTACAGTTGAGCCTAGAGAGGAGAACACTGTGGATATTTTTGGCCCTTTATTTTAATGGGATTGCCAGAATGACTAGAATCTGAAAACTCACAGCTCATTACCAAGAGCAAAATGCTGACCCAGGCAGACCCAGAAGATTTGAAAACTACTTCAGAGTTGAGATCTACCAGGCTGCTGTAGGATGTGGACAGTGTTTTCCCTCTGTTAACCCCACTGTCCCAGAGAGAACATTCTCTCTGTATTTACAGAGTGCAAGACTCTGCTATCCAGCCTGTTGTGCACCCTGGAGAGCAGCAGGATGCTTTAGGCTACACACAACGCAATCACTACCCCAGCTTGTCTCAAGTTCACACTGCAGCCCTGAGGCTGCAAGGAAGAGCTCAGGACCCGCAGTGCTGCATTAAGAGATGCACAGCCAGAGGAATGGAGAAGATCAAAACCAGCCACAGCATTGCCTGTTCTGTGGGTGTTTCAGACATGTACCAACGTTTCCTCCTGTACCAACAGCCTCCATCTGTGTCCATGAACCCAAGTCAAAAAGCCTTCCAAACCTTTGGTAAAGGCATGAACAAAAGGCCCTGTCTGAGGTGTTGAATGACCTCAAATACCACCTGACTCCAGACAACCTGTGGCATTTTTGGACCAGAGAGGCAATAAAATAGCCCCTTTTGCTGCTGACTGTACCAAGAGTTATTCCATCTGCTTTCACTGTGCATGTCACAGCTCGTGCAGCTACAGAGCTGAGGGGAAGGCTCAGGGAAGGTGGGCTTGCCTTTGTGTAGCACGGCAGACAGAAACAGGATTACAACTACCTTCAATTTAGACTCCAGTCTACAGTAACAGGCTGCTGTATAATCAAAAGACATCCCAATGGTTATAAAAAACCAGTCTGATACCTCTGGTCTCAAGGTAACCTTAAGGTTTACAGGATTCCTATTTTTGGGTGTATTTTGCATGTGAGAGAACAATTTCTATGCCTACAACCAAACTCAGCACTTTGTTGTTATATTCCCTTTGTTCCACAGATTTTTCTTGTAAGACTTTAAAGTTCATATTCTCAAAATATCTTTAATGACCAAACATTTTTTGTCCATCATTTTCAGATGCAATTTGTGCTTTTTAGATAGCAGAGAATTCTTTTGGGGGCACTAAATGTCATTAAATGATCCCTTTATGAGAAACTGAGGGACTAAACAGATGTCTGGTTTATTTATTTTAAATTCTCATTCTTGATTTTTGTTGTTACAGCTTTTCCTTTGCAATGTAAACCTTACCTGCTGAAGAATGTTGTGTGACTTAACCTGTAAAACACTGCAAGATTCCTGAGGGAGAGGTAAGGTTGAACTTTAAGGTTGAAACCAGGGCATTTTCAGTAAAAGCTGTTGCACTCAAACTTAGATGTCAATGAAATACAAACTTCCTGAATGCAAGTTTGCAGCATTTTTTGGAATCATTTCCCCCAGTAACTTCATCCCACTCAAATGAACCAAAAATGAAACAGATCGAGAGCAGGTAAACTTTGAAATAAATGAAACTTCTTTAATTCCATTTTTCATGATAAAGACTTTAAAAATGGTAATTATTTTGCAGGCAGCTATCAAAAATCTACACGTAACATCTAAATTTAGAGCTATTAGGGACAGGATAGCAACAATTGTATCTAGACTTACTTTGCTGGTCTCAGAAGTGTATCTCGGGAGTGTATTTTAGCTCTTGCTTCTCTGTGAATTAAGACACTGATGTTGTTATGCTGCCTATCAGGGAAGGCAGTAGGTTGTATAGTTATCTCCTGATTGGGGCAAAATCACTACCCTGAAACCACACAACCTACTACCTCATCCTGTTAGAGCATCATGTGCATCTTCTGAAGGAAACATTTCACCATTTGTAGAGTAAATTACCTTATCACTCCCCAGCCCACCCGTTTCTGAGCCATGTGTGACCTCTCAGCCCTTCCCCACAGCTCTGGGAGTCAGACAGAACTGGTGGAGAGGCTCCAGAGACAGGAGAACTGCAGTGGCAAACACTGTCCCTCCCAAACGAGCAATATGCAATAAAAAATGAGTTAAATCAGTGTCCAAAACTGATCGAACAGATCTCTTACTTAGGGTTCAGGAATTTACCAGTTCCAGGGCAGAACATGACTGGAAGACATCCTCTTAGGGTTTTGTCCAGCTCATCCCTTCGAAGTTTCTCAAACAGCCTACACCAAGTGGATTTAATCAGCTGCTGAATCAAAAGTACTTTAAGTTTAGAAGTATTTTATGTTTAATATGAGCACAAATGCCAGAAAACAAGGGAGAAGTGGATCAGCTGTTTCCAAGTGGCCACTCCCGTGGCAGTCCCAGACAGCTGTGAGTGAGCAAATCCACTGTGGACTGGGTTGTACCTCTGTGTCCTGGAACTCACACCCCACCTGCTCCCAAAAATGCCAGAAGGAAATGGTTTTTGAGCCTGAATGGAAAATAGGAATCTAAACACTCTAAGGACATCTGTGTCCAAGAACCAAACACGTAGCCAGAGCCCAGAGAATGGTACAGTTGAAAAATATCAGTGTTGTCATTTGGAGACATCCAGCGCTGACATCACAGCCACTTCAGGAAAGACAGTAGATTGTATAGTTATCTGACAGGCAGGGCATAGCCCTAAAACTATACAACCTACTACCTCACCCCAAAGGACAGTCACACTCTGATCACAGGAAGCACAGGCTGGATTCCCAGACACCTGGATCGCTTGGTGACAGCCTAGAAGATAAAAAACTCTGCAGACAAATGTTAACAGTCTTGAATTTGCAACAGTTTGCTACATACCAGTCAACATTCTGCTTAATGAGCTCCAGTTCCATGTTTGAAATGTTTAATAGGTTTGGAACGTGTGAAGTCATGTCAGTGACAAGATACACAAGGGGAACAGGATAGAGCATTCATTTTTAATAACTGCACTTGTGTACTTCCAGCTCCTACCTGACTGTACCTTATCAAACCAGTTTGTCACTCTGGGAAAGGCATCACTATGACTTAGAGGGATTGTTTAACATGCTTCCAGATATTCCTCCATTATCCTAATGGGGAAGAGCTGAGGTTCTCTAAGTGCATTTCCCAAGTTCTGCCCAAAGACTGAGCAATGAACTTGTCAAGACAGTGAGGAATTGTGGCCTGCTCAGCAATACTCCTGACTGGGCAGTAACCCAGCTCTGAATTGATGATCAAATTAAACCCAGGCATTGGTTAGGGGGATGAGCAGCATCAGCTTCTGCAGCCTCAAACTCACACTCGAGTTTGAAGGGCTTGTTATTCCCTGGCACCTGGTTTGATAGACAACACTCCCCATCCAGGGCAGATCTAAAGAAGTGGGAATAACTGAGATATCAGTCTGTGTTCTAATATAAACACTGCTTTAATAAATAAGCAAACTTTTAAAACACCCTACCTTAATCAGTGAACTAACCTTTTGCTAGTTAATTAAAGAACACAATAAATGCTGCATCCATCAGCCCCCATGTGGATCCAGGAGAGTTGTTTCACTCAGCAAATCCCACCCTGAGGGCAGTTGGTCACACTGCTGGGGGATGAAGCCATCTGCCCTGGCTTTCAGCATTGCCAGTGTGGGGATCTGAAAAGAGAGCAGCAAGACAAAACACACACATCTCAATTGCATTTCACTGCACACCAAAACAATTGTAAAGCGGGTGAGAGCACGTGCAAAAGCAGAGAGCAGCTTCTTTCTCCAGGAGAACCACGCACAGCAGCAGCTTTCTCATTCACCTGTTACTACCACAGTAACACCATGGCTCATGGGAAGCCCAACTCAAAAGAGACAGGCAAGAAAAAAGTATAGTGAGAAGAGAATAATTTTTATTAGATTGACTTGAATGTTAGGAGACAGGCAGAGAGAGGTATCAGGTACTTCACCTTCAAGGAACAAACACTTTTAAACAAAGCAGAGAAGGAAGGAGAAGGAAGGAAGAAGGAAGGAGGCCTTGCAGGCCAAAAAGGGTGATATTCTTTCAATACCATACTGAAGGAATAGCTTGAGAGACTTCAAAATTTCATCAATGCCAAAACCTCCCAAAACTGGTACCAGAAGCCACTTTTATCCTCTATAGAAAACCCCTTTGGAAAGCTCTCCAGCAGAAAGCCTGACAGTCTTCTCTATGTACTGAAGGGTTTTAAATGTCAGAATTTTCTGAGTACCAGCTTTTAGGCATAGTCAATTACTCTCCCAATAATCCTCTGGAAAAAAACCCCTTAGCCTGTACCTCTGTTTTTTAGATAAAATATTTAAAAATAAACAAGTTCTTTATGTGTGCAATCAAGAATGTGGAGCTACACTTCCACGCAGTTTCAGCAGCCTGGATGTGTTGCACAGCCACCTCTCAGAAAGGGTTTTCTGTGTAAAATAAACCCTGTGCTTGTATCACTAGAAGTGTTACATAACATAATTGGAGGAAAGCTGAGTATTGTGTGACTTCAAAGCGTGACTTTTTGTAGGCATCTGCTTTATAGTGGAAGGATAAAAAGCAATGTAACCTTTCAGAACAGCAACTCTTTATGCTGGATGGTCCAGTGAAACCAGCTCAAAGAACCAGTCTGGCTCTAGAAGGATGCACTCACAGCAGTGAAAAGCCCAAACTACCCCACAGACCCATCCAGCTCCAATGACAGAGGATTTTGAATGAAAAACCTACACTCACAGCTGATCTCAGTGACTCGAAGAGACAGAAATACAGATCGAAAGAACAGCAACATTCTGGAGTATGTTCTAGGGATTTACCCTGCCTGTCTTTAATTTATCTGGACTTACACTTTTAGGGGCAATACTAGGTGGGATACTGGAAAGTGTTCACTCCTGTTGGAAAAATGGTGAACTTTAACTGACCATTTCTACAGGATGCTCTTATTTTCTATATTAATGATATTAGAGATTCTTTTCTCTAGTGCTCTGTTGATACAATGTTGCCTAATGTATTTTTTCCCACAGAAGTGTAGTTTGTTAATTCATAATGATATTGAGATAATTACTTGTAAAGTACCATAAACTCTGTGCAGCACTATTTTCTATAAGATCTGTTATTATGGGTATTAGTAATACTCATTAGCAGACAAAAATGGAAAAGAATGTGCTTTATCCAACACCTAAAATTAATTAGTCTTCTGCTCTCACGAGCTGCCCATAAACTTATTTTAATTGACTAGATCACCAAACAAGAATGAACTTTAAAGTACTTAATGAAAGAAAAATGCATGTTCATTTTCCTTCTATGAAGACGACAGGCACAAGAAACAGCTATCTGGCAAGATTTATGTTTCTAGTTTAACAACTGTTTAATACTAGGAAAAATATGACATTTCCATATTCCAACTCTCACTGAAAAACGTCTTGGAACTGTTGTTAATAAGTACCTCAGCAGTCACTTTTCAAAAGGCAGGGGGCCAAGTCTGCTATTTCTGTGATGTTACAGGAAAGCAGAAAGTTTCAAAGCAGGGTTGTTATATAACTAAAAGCCTTACTAAGGAACAGACTGGGAGAGCACAGAACAAGCATTCTGTGATTTCAAGGCACCTTCCTCCCTAAACCTCGTGAGGATTTACAAAGGCTAAGCCTCCCTGGCTGCCAGCAAGGAGGAAATGCCCTGGCTGTGTGCTCTTGGAGTGCACTGTGATTACCAGGGAAGAAGAGGGATTGGAAGTTCTCCCAGGCAGGGACACTCCCCAGCAAGGGCTGGGGTCTGGATGCAGGCCAGAGCAGCAGTTTCCAATCTCTCTGCATGCAGCAATCGTCCTCTGGCTTCCCAAGGGAGGCACAGTCCCCACTCTCTATTCACAATCAGAAATGTCACCGACATTTTGGGGAAGAGCACTGTGGGGGAAATGGCTGAGGATGTGCCGGGGTGGACACTGCAGCCAAGGGAAGCCTCCTGACCAAGTTCAGCAGGGCTTGGATCAGGCAGAACTGCCACACCCTTCTTCTGGGGCAGGACTGTGGCAAAGCACCTCTGTGGCAGGTAACTTCCCTGTTAGAGAAGAGATTTCAGGTAGAGATTAATTAAAGGAGGGAATGATTCAATTTCTTTGGATTTACGATGATAAAATCCACACAATGCATTTTAAAATATATTTTAAACTAAATGTAGTGAAAATAACATGCTGCCTTCATATAACACGCAAACTTCAAGAAGAAAAACCACTCGACAAACACAGATGTTGCGACTCCTGTGGAATACATGTACTGCAATCTCACTCATTCCTTTGCTTCTAGAATGGCAAACAACAGCTCTTTCCCCAGTTGCGAAAGTTTCCTGTAATTCAATCACACAGGACAGATTCTGCCAGAACTTCAGGCAGGCACAGCGGGAAAAACTCTCAGCACCAGAGCTCCACAGCCTCCTCCACTCAGAGGAGATGCACAGGATTTTCTAAGGTTCAGGGCAGGAGGGCTCCTCCTCAGCACAAGTGTCTGTCTGTGCCAGCTGCAGAGCATTTGTGTCCAGCAGCCTCCTCCCTCTTCACATGGGCATTAGTGAGGCCAGGCTCTGACTAGGGGAGCAAATTCATCACTCTGTCTGTTGTGATAAAGCACAAAAGGGGGATGAACATTGAGGTTTGCTCAGCCATGGTGCTCCTCGGTGCTGGATCAGTCAGGTGTGGCTACCCTGCTTTGTACAAACCACAGGCACAGTTTTACAAGGAAGCATTTTCCTCAGATTCATCAGGGAGGCTTCTGTTAAGAAAGGGAGCAATTCACACTATTGAGATCAACAGTAAATCTTCACTTAGCCTCAAGTAGGCAGATTCACTTAGATGAAGCTGTGATAAATTAGGGATTGGTTTTTATTAGGAAAAGAGCACAGAGAATGTGTCAGGTTTATTTTCTCCTGGCAGATGGAGATAGTAAAAGTGGCATAGAACACTTATCTTACAATATTTTCTAAACATTCCTTAGTTATCTCCATGCTCCTGGGAGGATTGTATTCATGCAGATCACACAAAAACGAAATGGTAATGACAACCCTCACAAATATTCACTCACTTTAGGATGTTGAGCAATGGACCTTATATTTGAAAGAGCTGAGCTCACCTAACTCAGTTGACATCACCTGGATTTGCCTTAACATTTCTGAACACAAAACTGGACATTTAAACTGATCACTCTCATCTCTGACTTGATATGTGATGTCCAGCTCTCCAAAACGGCACCTTTCCCACTCCCCCTAAAGCCCTGTGAAAATAAAATCCAGGCACAGTCAATGATGCAGAGAACAGTCAGAATGAGAGCCTTCCAGTCTCTCCAGCTAAATACTCAGCCATCTCATAGGCAATTATTTGAGTGGTATTTTAAATTGTTTTTGGATGGAAAACACCTTTTCTACACAGAGAATATTAAATAAGCTGTCTGAATTTTAAGACAAGTGGATTTGGCTTACATATAGTAAGCCAAACAGCGTCACACCTAACCTATGTGACACCACTGAGAAAGTGTCATTTTTTTTCAGTTCCTTATAGAAGCTAGCAAAAATTGAATAGAGTCACTCTTCTTAAAAAAAATGCCAGTGCCAATCTCAATTGACTAATTTCTTTTTGAGAAAAATGAATTCTCACTCTGAAATGGATTCAGGTCCTTGAAAGTTGTTTTTCTTTAAAAAGACATGCAATAAACTAGTATATGCAAATCCTAACTGAATTAAGCACCAAGAGGGAATGTCTGTCAGGGTAAGCCTCAACAAGAAACTAAAATTCATTTTGCAGTATGCAGCCATGCCAATAATTATAGTTGGTAGAAAAATGGCTTCTGGCCTTTCTCCCATAAGGCCTTGATTTTAAATTTTAGCCCTTGGTGAGATCAGCTGACCAGTAGGAGTGAATGAATCAGTGGTCTGGGAGCCAGGAGTAGGTCAAAGCTTCAAATAAGCTACTGCTACATGGATTTAGCCTAAAATTCTGTATTTAAATCAAGGCACCCTTACATTTACCCTCACCACAAACAGGATAAAATTACTTGAGTGCTTGTGAAGAAGGAGCTTTACATGGTGGCAGACAAACAAAATCCATCCTTTACAAACTGTTCCATCTGTGATGATCACTTCAGAGCCTTCAGCATTTGAAATTGCAGATAACATTGTACGGAAAGCTGGCATGAAATCACTGCTCTGTGTAGTATGTTTGTTTTAAAATATTGTTAAAAGCCTAAAATTCATTTCTATTGCAGAACAGTGTTCTGGAGTCTGGGCTGCATTCAGGGCTGAGCCAGTGGGCTTGGTTCAACCTGACAGCAAGCCAGCAGAGTCCACATGCATTAACACGGAGAGAGCATTGGTACAGGCACTGCAAACCCAAGCTGCAGTTTGTTTCTGGTTACTTTTGGGGCTTGGGGAGGATGTGAGGCTACAGACCTGATCAGACAAGCCCATTTGCAAGAGCAAGTGTTCTCCCTGACCCTGTTAGGCATTTTTGTGTCTCTGTCAGGGGACCTCCAGGACTTTGCCACTAGTGACACTGCCAGTTATGGAGTTCCCTGTCCCCTTTTAGTGCCTGTTTTCCTTTGGTCACCAGCACAGCTCCCAGTGCACTGCAGCAGCTTTGCTGTCACCCTGGGATGGGATGCTGTCTCAAGTTGTGTTAAGATTTCAGAAGCACACACTTTGTCACCATGACTTTGCCTCTGCCCTGAGCAGTTCTTTTCCATCTGGAGCGTTCCAATGACAGTGCCAAGAGGTTTCTGCACACACTCCGTTCTCAGGTGACTGGGGCTCTCCATCGATGGACACTAGGGTCAGTTTTTGTAGCAGAGGCTAAAGCTTTCACTGGTTAACCATTCCTGAGTGGGCTGAGGTGGTGGTAGAGAGCGAGCAGCTCTTTGCCAGAGCTCCACACTGTGTTCCACTCGCCGTGTCCATTATTCATGATGCTGTTGCTACAGGCCCTAATTTTACATAAATGGAAGTCACAAGAGAACTGTTCCAAGGAGCAACCAGGAAAAGCACAGGGAAGGAGGGTCTAATCAGTCAGCACTAAAAACACAGCTCAGTATTGCATTTTCTGATTGGGAAGCCTCTTGGGAGTCAAAATATGAAACACTTTTTCTCTGAAGAGTAAGAAGCTGAAACCTAAAATCTTGTAGAGGGTCATTGGAATCGATTTCTTCATGTCCTGTGCACAACTCCATTCCAATTCCCCACATACAAAAAATCCATAACCTCTTAACTCCAAATTCCTCTGCCTTACAGTTCCTTTCAGCTCCTATTCAAAATCTACTAAATTCAGTCTTGGCTATCATGTAAGCTATTGTTCTGCTCAGAGATGACAGACTTCAGAATTTAAGATCTGTTGTGCCAGGAGGAGATTACACCTTTTCTGAAGACAGAAACCTGCACATTACTAGTACCAACTGAGAAATACAGCAAGCAGACTTGGTGCAACTGAAATAATTGATTCCCTTCTCCTTATCAACACAAAAGATAAGAGCCATACAAAAGTAGCTGTTTTTCTATCTCACAGCATTTGTTGCAAACACATTGGACAGTATTTCAATATTTTCCTGTTGCAGAAATAAGCTTTAGGCACAGAATCCATGACATGTAAATTAAGATACACTTCACAAGACATATCTTAGCTGTGAAAGTAGGTCATGCATTTAAGGCATTTCTAGACTCTCGATGTAAACATTCTGAAAATATTTATGTGTGTATAGAATAATATTTTAATTATTTATCAGACTTCTTTCTCTAAGAATACTAAAGGAGCAGATATTTCTAAGAGTCCTCATAGGGTAATAAGTACTTCTTTGCAACCTTTTACAACTTTATGAAGTGCACATTTCATTCCTAATGGAATTGCATTCTTGAAGCACACCTTCAAAAAAGCTGATGCAGTAAAGAAAGTTATTGTGTGAAGATCCCAGACTGTGCAGGTAGGGAACCTGACTAAACAATACCATGACATTTTCACCTTGTATTATTTTGGGAGTCCTGGAATTTCCTCAAGACTAGTATTGGGTATTTGTTCACTTGCCTATGAGCAAATTATCCCATGAGAAAAGTTAAATAGGAGGAAAAAAAGAGAGAAGAATGTTAGAAAGCAAGAGAGTGTATGTGTTTGTGGTGTGAATTGAGCTTCCAGGCCAGAACTTTTATCAGGAGAATAAAAAAAAAGAGACAATTTAACTCAGCACCACTATCAATTTATCCACTAGGTGTCACAAAATAATCATGCAACCAGACGAAAAGCAATTATATGTAAAATGTGTCAGTGTACTACATCAATGAAGAGCTGCTTTGAAACGAAATCTGTGATAAGAGCAGATGCAGGAAAATGTCATGGATCTCATGAATATGCATAAACTGCCAGGAGTGTATGGGAACCTGAGCCATGACACACAAAAGCTGTTGCTAACCATGGTGGATGTCATGTAATGCATTCACAGACAAGCATTTAAGTGTTCCATTAAAAAAAAAAAAAAAGTCTTCCCAAATCCTAAAAGCAGTATTACCAGTCCTCAGAACTGCAAGATTTATGTTTCTTGTTTTTAATGCTCCAGCTACTGGATAAATGTATTGTATCAGATTCTCTACAAATATGTAAAAATCCCTCATGGCTACAGAGAAAAAAATGCCAAGAAAACAAGTTCTGAAGGCTAAAACATATGAGGAAGAAAAACATAAATATTTTATTAATATTAGTATAAAATCACCACAAATGCCAAACACTGGAATTGGCAATAACATGGGACAGACACTCCTTAGATCCAGACTGTTCTTTTGGAAGGGCAGGGTAGGAAATTACCAAATGCTTCTGTAGCCATTATTTTCCAGAAATTAATCTCTACTGCATAAGCAGTATTTTTGTTCTTAAATATTTGTGGGCCATTTTAAATTCATAATTACACATACACCTGCACTCATCCAAAACACTGAGTCCATGAAAGGATTCAGGCTGGGCTGTTGAACAGGCACCTTGGTTTGAAAATGGTTCTTTAAGAACAGAAACTTTTCCTCGGAGTTGCATAAAATTTTTATGGGCCAAGCAGACTCCAGTGTGAATTCATCATTATCTGTACTCACACGTAATCCAGACAATTAAAAATGCTGTAATCACCAGCATAAACAACATTATGAAGTAGAACAGGCTGGTTAGATAAGAAGAGGAAACGTATCCTGGACATTTTTTATCATCCAAACATAACAGTACCCGGGCTCTACATGCTCTGCTGCCAAGTGCCATTGCATAAAGCCAGCCCAAGCAATGTCAAAACCTCTTTTCCTTGTGAGAAATGCAGTAAAGAAACATATGTCCTACCAGGGCACTTTGTATGTTTTATCCTGACTGTAAAAACCAGGCTTTTTTAGGGTGGAAGCAAGCTCGTATGATAAAGTTCAGATTTTTTACACAGTCTTTCTCTGTAAGATAAGCTGTCTAAATGTCAAAGCTGGCCAACACTTTCCAAAGCTTGGAAATACTTTCTTACTTGGTGATCACAGGGAAGCTTTTCTTCTGTGCAATTTTCCCTCTTTTTTGTCAGCAACTCACTTAAGTACTTGTGCTTCCAGGAACACAGGTACAAAGCTGAGAGAAATACCTTAATTAGTTAGTTTTTTTCCAAAACTAGCATAACTTAATGTGTATATGGTAAAGGAGTTTGATGTTGTGAAATACACTTTCAGAAAAACTCAGAACTATTCTCTGAAGCTCTCCCCACATTAAAACCATTATCTGACTTTTAAGAACACTCCAGTGATGCCCATTCACGCTGGCAGAATTCAGAGCCTCCTGAAGTCAGGAAGAAGTTTGTTATCATGTAGCAAAGCTGTGATTTCCCCTTAGGCAGAGCCATGCAAAAAAATGCTGAGGTAACTGTTCTTTTCATAAAGCCCTGACTCTTTGGTGCCAGAAGGTTAAGGAGCAGAGGTGTACAGTATTATTAGTTCCACTTAAGGAACTTAAGTTGCTCCTTTTTGGTCTTTCAGGGGTCCAAGTGTGCAGCATTTTTTTTAGTCCTTGTTGTGAAAGAATCAAAGAACAGAACAATCCAGGTTGGAAGGGACCCCTGAAACCATCCAGTCCAGCCCCCTGTTCAGAGCAGGTCTAAATAATCAGCATGCTGAGGCACACACCCCGCTGAATCTTGGACATCTCATCTCATTCCAACCCCTGCCACGGGCAGGGACACCTTCCACTCAACCCTCCCAACCCAAACCCTTCAGGGATTCCAAGGCAGCCTCTCCAGGGCTGGCAGAGGGAGGATCTCTGCTCTGAGCCATGTTTTGCTCATGCCCATAGCTGGGGCCTGTCTACCTGTGCATCAGCAGCCCAGATCCCTTTCTGCAGAGCTGCCCCCAGCCTGTTTCACTAGGATCTTGCTGATGACAGGATTTACACCAGTTCTCAAATGATCAATATTAAAAGGTTTTATCTACATATATATTTTAAATTTCACCTATCCTAGGCCTCACTTGGCCTTGAAGTGCCATGAGTAGAACAGCTTAGGAATGTGAATGTACAGCAAATGTGCTTCCCATTAGCTCTTAATGCCATAAATCTAAAATCCTTGATACTACTCTTAGAGCAGTGCTTCCACTCCAATCTTAAAAGAAGCTTTAGACAGGATAGTAAGGCTCAGCAGCCACACAAGACACTTACTGCTGCCTAGCACAGCCTTGCAAATGCTCCTGGATCAGAGGTGCTGCCCTTCTGCATCACTGTTTCATTTACAATGGAATCATTTTAAATTACATTAAGAACTATAATCATATTCTACTATCATTCACTTTTTCATACCCTCTGCCACTAGAAATATGCTTGAAGATATCCAGCCAGCCCCAAGTGCACTATTCTGGGAAAGTTTCCATTTAGATGAGAACATTTATGCTCATAACGACATGATTTTTTTTAAGCTTAATTCAATATGAATAACTGGTTCAACTTGGTGTCTGCTCATGAGTGAGCAGTTGGAAGGAACTGGTTAATCATTGTTTGCCATCTGCTTTGGAGAATCAGCACTGTACAGAACCTTTCTGCAGCAAATAAAACCACAAAGAGCACTAAAGGAAAATCCTATTTTCAGCTATGGGACGTTTCTTAGCACTCCCCATCAGATTTCTTGGCCAAAAATGAAGGCAGCCCCTTTCAGGTATTCGTTCTCTCAGAAAGGCTCTGAATTCTCTCATCTCTCCAGTCTGTTTTATTAAAACCAACTCTTAAGTTCTTCTGAACAGACAAGCCAGGACTTAAAAAGCTATATTGAGTCAAAAAAGCGCATTTGCCTCCTCACAGAAAAACATGAAAAAATAAAATTGGTTGACTATCTCTGCTGCTTTCTTGGCTCTTCATCCCCATCTGGTACAACTGACAAATGCTGTGTCATACTTGGAGAGGGAACAAAATTTCCATTTTTAGATTCTGGAATCCAGGAGTTCCTAAAAAAAATCATTTGCTTCAAAATGAGGAAAAATATATGTGAATGATGTAAAAATGTTCCACTTAAACACAGAAAAACTGCTGGGAAAAGGCACTTCCTAAACTGAGCTTTTCTTAAAATACACATTCCTAAGTGGCAAAAAATATCAGATGAAATGCTGAGCATGAGAAAATCAGTACTGCTAGGCTCACTCTGCTATCAGAGGTCTAGCACTGGGGCCATAATTCAGGTTATTGAAGTTCTTTTTCAAGATTGATTAAAGTTCAATTTAGAAACATCAACAGGAAACCCAGGCTCCAATGTTCTTAATATTGAGGGGGCTAATGGCTGCATTCTTCCAGCAGAAAATCAAAATGTGTTCTTCTAGGCCTTGCAAATACTGAGCTCTCAGTGTATTCAGTCATTCAAAAAACCTGTCAGTGAAAAATATTTTCCCTTTAAAAAACTTCTTAAAACAAACACTGGGACATGGTTCCTCTGACTTCTTGCTCCAGCCATCAATTTCAGTCATCCTCCTTTTCTCTGCAGATCTCCTGGGGTATTAAAGCTCGGAAAAGAAGAGATTCTACAAACCTCAGAGTCATGATCACAAGGTGTCACACATGCCAGGGCAGGCNCTTCCAGGGATCCAGGGGCAGCCTATTGGGATTTTCCCTCTGTTACAGCTGGCAGTAGGAGAAAGAAAGATTTAATTAGCACAGAAGAGCTGCACTGCCTTCCAAGGACTCAGAAAAAAAATCTTTGGAACAGGAAAGCGAGGAAGGTGGGAGAGAGGAAGGTCTTTTGGGTATGCAGAAATTCGAGTGAGCTGGATTAATTTACCAGCTGGACCACATATTTCTTTCATAATCTTGAGCAAATAGTTGGGTGAAGTTTTCAGAAAAATAAGCTCAGTTCTTCTGGCTTCCACACCTGTAAAATGTTGTGTTCCTCCTCTATATGCTGAGGAGAACAAGGTTGTAATGCCCATGAACCAGCTTTGAGAATCTTTAGTGCTGAGATCATTTAAGCACCTGGTCTGACAGAGGGCACCTGTTTCACAGGGACCATCTCCTGCTTCTGGCTTGGAAAAGAAGGGATTCTACAAAGCCCAGAGTCACGATCACAAGGTGCTACCCATGCCAGGGTAGGTTGCTCTAACTCAGTGAGGAGTCTGGCCTTCAGTGATGGGAATGAGGAGGGCACTTTTCACTCCTTAACAGGTACAAGAGCCCCTTTCTAGGGCACGTGTCTGTATGGAGTTGAACTGTTTGCTGTGAAGCCTATTAGACAGTACCTCATTAAAAAGCAGAGATGTTTAGATCAAGACCTGACTTTCCTTTCTAGATTCAGCAATGTTCTTTGACAGCCACAGGATACTTGACCAAACAATTTAGATCCTGGTTTTGAGAGATGACAACGATGTCAATACAGACATCTAGTGTATCTTCAGAGTCCAAAATGTGTCTTAAAATACCCTGCATTTACCATAGAGGTCTCTAGCTTGCTTAAAATTTAACTAAAACACTGGACTTGGATGCAGTAGGATTAATGGGCCCACTCAAGACCAAACTCCTGGCATTCCAGATCACCCTTGCAGCACTCCCTCAGAAGGAACACAAGTGTCTCTTGAACTTATTATTCCAGAATAATTTGCTTCTCATTAAGGTGAGGTTAGTACAGGTGAAGACATGAAATACCTGCAAAAGTTCTCTCTTTGATCACTCAGTTGGATCCAGCAGTAGCTGAAGGTCAAAGGCCTTGCCAACAGGAACTTCACACACCTGATTCCATATTCTGCAGCTGTTTCTTCTGAGAAAGACCTGTCAGGAGGACGTGTCAGTAGTTTTTTCTGCAGGTGTGAAAGAGCAGAGGGAAAGCAGATTAATAATGCTGGAGTGTCACCCTTAAGCTGGGCAGGAATCAGTATCATCCTTAAGCTGGGCACAGTAAAACCTCTCATGTGGGCAAGTACATTCAGCCTGTATCTATGTCAAGACACAGCTAGATAGGGCTGCATTCCTGCTTGCTTCTTACAAGCCAAGACAGACATAAGAAGTCTTACTCTGATTTTTTTTTTCCCTATGGATATCTCCACAAGAACGTCTTTGGCTGAGGATCATGCATTTTTTATATCTCTATTTTCCATAAAAATCAACAGCCTTTTTCTAGTATTCGACTCATTATTGACACTCCCCACTTTGCCACATCAACATTTTATTTGAAGTATCAGTCATAGCATCCCACCAAAATTTAATAGCCACTTTCTATAACTGAAGCATATTAACTCTTGGTTTCACCTATGCTAATGTTTATCTTTCTCCTTCTTTTAAAATTCTAATGATATTAAAAATACAACACCTTTCTACACCATGACTCAGAGTTGCATAATATTTCTTTCTTCAGCTCATGGGAAAGGAAAGAGATACAAGCAAAGGCAGAAGAATTCTCTATCCAAGTCTACAGCTTTATACTGAATCCTGAGTGTCAAACCAACAGGGCTTTTAAGAAAAATGTCAACAACTGTAACAGTTACATAAGACATAGTTAGAAAAATACTTTGCAAGGAAAAATGACAGTTTCTGTCACTTGAGAAGATGATTTATATCTCAGCTTTAGAATGCAAGCATGTGAGCTGACATTTACTAAAGAAATCAAAGAGATGTTGAGCAAGATTACAAAAGGCAAAGCACTGATTGCCCTCTACCAGCAGCTCCTCTCTGTACTACAGAAAGATCTGCAAAGTCTTCCTCTCGACATTATTCAAAAAAATAGAAAGGGAGGTCACAACAACAGCTCTGCCTGTTGTCACTTTGTGCTGACTTGATCCAGTTACAAAGGCCATCTGGTGCTGTTTGTGCTGCCTTTGTGCCTTGTGTCTCCTCTTGTTCTTTATGGACCAGGAGGATTCCCAGGTCACATCAGCTGTGTTTTACGTTTCTTTGCAAGAGAATGTGATGGTTGAAACCGTGCATAAAGGGTGTATAGGTATTGATAACAGAACATGGTGAACAGGACACCAGGTGCAGGGGTGTCCAGACAGGCAGCATGGCAGGTCAGGTGAGCTGGGCTTCCTTACTGGTTTTATTATACACTTCCTGTAGGACTTACAGTGGTCACAAAAGCCCTTTGGGGCTCAGTTTTATCACTTGTTAAATGGAGATCATAATTCCCTACCTCACAGTGATACAGTGAGGCTTATTCATTAATGGGTTCAACTCAGTGCTGGGCAGATGGTCAATACAAATTTTATGCATCACTGAAGTAACATTTAACCTCAGGACTTAAGTGGCATGTAGCCTTGTGCTGGTCTCTGAGCAGTCACTGGATAAATATTAAGCATTCACTTTACTGAAAATATTTGAGAGGCAGGAGTTGTTAGTAGTGCTGATTTGGCATCCCTTCAGTTACAAATTTTCAGGATGACAAATGTATAAGGACACACTCTTCAAATGCAGTGCAAAACAGGTACTAAGTGCATCTCCTTGTGATGGTAATAAATGAGGAGGAGAAAATGGTAACACTGCTGAACCAAGCACACAGTGATTTAAATGAGCCCATGAAACAAGCACTTTAAGTCTCAAGAATGACCATTGATAGTATCTGGAGGGATTTCAGTTTAGTGTTGGGAGAAAGGTTGTTTTTACTGGCCTCAGCCAAAAAACCAATTCATTGACTGTGATTGCCATTTACCTGCAGAAACACAGCTACAATTCAGCATAGTAATGAGTTAAAAGGTGCATCTCAAAGATATTTATAACCATATAAATATTTGCTTTGCTTACTGTGGCAATCACACAGAAGAAAAAAAGTTCTTTTCCAAACATCTTTTCCAAGGTTTCTGAGGACTATTTTTAAACTTTATTGCCACAAGTAATGTACCATGAAGACCTAAGCAGCAGCATGAAATGAATCTCCAGTGTGATTACTATGCATACCTTGTAATTTCCTCTGCAGAGATGACCAATCTTCACTACTTTCATTTCTAACTTGGTTCCCCAGTAAGTCATTCCTTCTGTTTCTAAAGAGAGAGAAAGAAAAAAAAAATTATGTTATGACGGAAAAAGTGAGGAACAGAAATACAGATATTAAATACAGCCTTCCAAAGTCTTTTCTGCAGGTGAGGAATGTGTTTCAGACAGGGCCCTCAGAGAGAAATTTGCAATACATCTCTAACATCCATACCCTGAACCAACTTCAGGAGCCTCTCTTTTCTCTCTCCATAGCAGCAGCTTAGGAATAACAATTACCTACACATGCACCCAAATTAGATCTAAATGCAAGTGAATATTCTCTTCACTGCCAAGTCTGAGAGCAAAGTCCTATAAAGACTAAAGCATCCTAAAAATTAGGATTGGGTTACCCACTGTGAGATGATACCTGGCCTTGGAATGAAAGGCAGTAAGGCATCAGAGCTTCCCACACAATCTACAAGGAGATGTAATGGTCTGGTTTATCTTTCTCAAATCCACTGCTTTGTTTTGCTTTAGTGGTCAGAGACCACCTCCTCTTCCTCAGCTCTCTAGGTGATGTAATGCTTTGCTCCCTATTTAACTCATTCTGAAATGTGTCAGTACATCTGTGTACCATCCTGAACAGCTGAAAGAGTTTATTTTAAATTGTCACTCCGTTTATTAATGAAGAAGAAAAATGTATGTGTATATTTTTCCTGAAAATAGAATACAGGTACTGTACACTGTACTACACGAAAAGAATCTTTAGCTTCAGTCAGACATCTGGCCAATGGGAACCTACAGGCAGAAAAAAGTCCAGACACAAGATGGGATAGAAATGGTACAGAGAAAGAAACTCTTCAAACTTGACAGCCTTAAGGCTGTTTAAAGAGTATGTGTTGATAGAGTGCCACACTGAGATTTTATAGACATGGTTTTCAGACTATTCCATTATTACAGTAGGCTACAATCCTGCAGATGTTTAGACATGAAGGACTTTATTCAGTTATGTCAGTGTTTTCATGACTGGCTCTTATTAAATTTCTTCTCCAGAGAGTTAATAAGAAAGCTCTCTCTCTAAGACTGCCTATAGAAGAGCAACAGTTGCCAGATATATTTCTGTTGAAACATGAGAATGCACAACAAGAAACATCATATTAAACTTTCATCCTGAAATGCACAATGCCTGCACTGCAGGGCCTTCAAGGGCTTACTGAAATATGGAACTCCAAGATATGTTTATGTATTAGTCTGAATGGGGACACTGCTGAACATCAGGGATATTGTTCCCAAACAACAAACATGATCTTCTTTAGCAAGAGCTGTATTTTAACATTGTGAGTAAAGGCAGAAAGAGGTGAATAGCAGGAGCAGGTTAACTACAGTCCTCAAGGCAGCCAAGTGACCCAGTGTGAGAGTCAGGGAACTAATGGTCATGCTGGTCTAGAAAAGTGTGGAATGTCCTTTGTACTCAGGATCTACACACCCAGACAGTTATGCTTAAGTCTACATCTAGTTTTGGCCCAGACCCACCAGAGCTGATGGTTCCTCACTAATACAGTGCACCAAAAAAGGGGGTAATGATAACTTCAGCCATGAGTGGTTTCACTCATGATTGTTGAACTGTACTCCTGCACATGGTGATGGTAGGGCAGCATTGAGCACCAAATGTAGAACTGACACTGGGTGTCTGCTGAAATGGAAAAGCCCCAGTTCACTGCAGAGCAATGCAAGATGTTTCCCTTGTGGGAAGAAAGGAGGAATGATCCCTCTGATTGATTAACCCTCCCATCCCAACAACGTGACTGAGTGGAACCCCAGTGAAGCAGGATCTCAAATGGCACCACTGATCCCACCTTAGGAAGGTGTTGGCTGTTAACCTTTTCTGGAATAGTTCATGTTTACAAAAGACATCCTAGGTGTAATAACTACAGTTGTTTCCTGTCCCCAGAAGCTCCACAGCCTGACTGCAGCTTTACTAAAACACTTCTGTGCAAAATACAAATTTTTGTGACGTGATGCCACTTCAGCTAACAAAAGAAAATAACTTCTACAATCCAAGTCTTCAAAACACAGAATCACATAATATGCTGAGTTGGAAGGGACCCACAAGGATCATCGAGTCCAACACCTAAAGAAATGGGGTTTATGCTGAAATAATGAAAACAACCCAGGCAAATCAAATCCATAATGGAAAGAAGCAGGTCACTAAAGTTATTAAGAGTAAGTTAGTCATTAATTGCATCTGAACACTCTTGTACTTACTGTCACCAAAGATGAAAGCCCTTACAGATAGATTATTTGCAAATGGCTGGAACCTGTGGGCTCTCCCAGACTTGTCTGGTGTTTGTGCTGTGCTGCTCCCTTTGCCCAATCTGTGATTGTGGATCCAACCATACAAATCCAGGCTTTTGCCTAAGAATTCTCTAACCTGTTACACCTATAATCCAGGGGGATTTTCCACATGCAGTGACTGAGTTCATCATCCACAACAATTCTGCCTATTTATTCTATATACTTAGCACTTTTTTTTCCCCCAGACTACTAATCACTGCTGGAAACAACACAGTAGGTCAGACAGACCCTTCTCTGGCCCAGAATTCTTGCATTCTTGGGATTTTTAAGTGAGGAGACTGTTTCTCTCAAAGTTTTGTTTAACATACATGTTCCCTGGAAACCACCTGTGTGCAGGTAAGAGCACCTGAGGCTCCTCAGGACCTGCTTGGGGGAACAGTCCACTTTCCTTAAGAGCTTACTGCCCTTTTGCACAAAATATGGCATGGGCTAGAAGAAGAACTGGCAGGCAGCTCCCAATGTTTTTGTCAGGAAAACTAAGTGAGGTGGCCAGAAAATAAATGGTTTCCTGGATATGTGAAGTTTTTGCACCTCTGCTGAATCAGCAGTGGTGTCTGATAATGGTTTAGATCCTTATTTTTTTGTCCTTAACAAGGAAGATGTATAACTCTTGACACAAATATATTGTAGAAGGTGCTGAACAAATATTTCATCAAAGGGGAAAAGTTTGTCTTAGAGTAATTTTGCTGCCAAATGATTTATTAGAACTCAGAGCCAAAACAGGTAAAAGCCCTAAGGAAGTGCTGTATCTTTCTAATAATCCAACTCTAAGAAGAGTTAAACTCTGCATACAGGAGGGCTGGGGTTTGCTAGGAAGCAGAGTCTTGCAAAACAAATAAAGATTTCCTACACATACATCGATGCAATTCTCTGCACCAATACCTGAAAAAGCAGCAGGCGTTAAAAGAAACGCACACTTAAAGCCATGACTAATGAGGACACTTCTGTACCACAAAGTCTGCATTAGCCAGCGAACCTTTCAGACAATCTAAGTTGAAAAATAGCATTTGGCAAGGTCCACTGACATCTGCCACCACTTTCTTTAGCCTCCCGCATTCCCCGAAGGTACCGCCTGCGAGCTGCCCTGCAGCACCGCAGCGCAGCAACTGCAGACAGCAGGGAATGCAGACAGACACGCAAAGGGTTTAAAATAGGAAGCACAGCCTCTGGGCTGGGGGCTGGCACAACAGGTGTATAGATATATATTGGGAGCTCACATTAATGAGGCTTCTGTTACACACGTTCGGGGCTGCGGCAGCCTTTTCACAAGGAGATGGGTATTTTGGAGAAAGTCAGACAGAGTAACCTCGTAGTAACCTCTAGTCTGGCTCACAGCCACGGGGAGGACTCTGGAGGACTGTCCCTTGGTGCTGCATTGATTAGATTTCTGCCCATAATACAGCCAGTGTTTTTGCTCAGTAAACCTTACTAACAACGGAATCAAGAATAAAGTCTGAGAGGGGAAATAAAAGCTGATCTCCATGTGAAAATGGGCCATAAAATTAACAAGGTTCTCAGCATCGAGTAATTCTGTCTGCTCTATTGTGGCCAGAAAGTCAGAGCCTGTAAAATACATACACAAGCAAGTACAAGAAGAAAATAACCCCAAACCAAACTAAACCAAACCAAACCCAAGATCAACCCACCAAAAATGCACAACACCCCCCAAAAAACCTGAAACAAACAAAAACCTCCCAACTCAAAACAACCCCAAATAAACACCCCCCAAATTTATACAGCAAGCTAAATATTTAAAGGTGTAACACTTAAGGAGTCTAAAAGCTTAACTTTTCTTCCTACATTTAACTATTCCCTTGTATTTTAAATATTTTCCTTGTATTTCCCTATATTAAACATACATAAATTTTGGATACCAGTTCTGCTGGCAAACACACATTTTCCCCAATCTTTTATCATGCTGTGGAAGTGCTAATATACAATTTGCCTAATTTCTATGTCTGGCAGCATCTAGAGTGCATAGAAACCACCTTTACAAAAGCAAACAAAAAAAGCCACACACTCTTAAACAAAATGTTGGTGATAACTTGGCACATATGAAGTCTACAGGGTAGTAATTTTTCCTCTAAGAACATATGGGAGTATAACAGATAACTCTTTTCTATCTTCTCTAATAACACATGCTCTCAGGAAGGGCTGTCCCCCCAGAATGATCAGTTTAGATATGAAGATAAATATGGTGTGCAATGTGATTTTTAAAGGTCTATAGCTGTAGCAGGATACCAGACTCAATCTTAAGTAGATCAATTCATGTTATCACAAGTGCGACCTAATAAATTAGAAGCAAAACCCCCCTTCTTGCAACATGAAAACAGGTGTCTAATATCAAAGGGAAACAATGGTAAGGACCTTAAAATACTGTCATTTGTTTGAGGTTTTCTCCCTTAGATCTTTTAAATGAATGACTCTGGTAAAGCAATGTCAAGAAGCAATAATCAGACAGAAAATAGCCAAGTAAAAAGTCAGCACCACGGGAAGCCTAACACAGCTGATGCTGAATGTTAGCAAGCCTTTTTGCTTCTGGAAACACGGGCACTGCAAGTTTTACAATCTTGTTTAAAAAGCTGGTAGGACAACTTCTGAACCTTTGCTGTGAACTGTGGTAAAGGAATGAAAGCTGTCATTCACCTGGCACTAACTTGTATTCCTACTGCCTTAGGGGCATCCAAACCCTGGGCAAACTCAGTGCTTGTGAACTACTTGCAAAAACTTGCAATCTATGTGCAGAGCAGAAAGACCTTCCTTCAAAATAATAATAAAAAACTCAATTAGAAAAAAGAATCTCAAGAACTTCATGAAAGAATATGAGATTTTTCATTGAGGTTCTTAATGTGTTTTGGAGCTTAAAACAATTGTGTTGTATATATCTGTATACCTATATATCTGGTATATTTTGCACAAATGGTGCTTCAAATATTGAAATACAACTGAAGTTTTTTCAGTGCCATGTCCCTCCTACATCCAAAATCTCCTTTTCAGAAAAGAGTCAGAAGAGAATCAGATATTTGATAATTCCCTGCTGTGGCACTCTGTGCTCGACCACTCAAGCAAACAATGCATGGAGCAGCAGGATGAATTCAACATGCACTAACCACAAACCTATAAGAGGATCTTTCATTTGTGCCATGTAAATATAGTGAACTAAACCCATATATACTTATAAATATATCTGACATAAAAATGTGCAATAATTTACAAAAGCATGTGTATCAACATCAAAATGAAACACGTAATGGGAGGAGACCTAATGGACCAGACCAACACAAAATACAAGCCCTCTTTACTGCTTTAAAAAAAAAAAAAAATCCTTTCAGATACTGCCTAAGATATCAAGGCAAATGATTTAAAGAAGTCTTGACTCAAATATCCTGCTTGCTGGGACAGCTGTCCCTAGGAAGGATGCACTCACATCTGCAAATCACAAATTACAATATTCCTGCTATGAATGCAGAAGGTTAGCAAGGACTATCATAAGGTGCCTCGTACTTTCAAGACAGCTACTCTGAATTATTGGAAAAACACTTATTAATCCCCTAAGGAAGCCAGATTTCAGACACCACATAAAAAAAGCTGTTCTGGAAGAGGAAAGCAAACATTATTAACTCCTAGTTACACCTTCAGAGAATTGAATAGAAATCCAGATGTCTTAACTCTGCAACCTATGATCTGTGTCCAGATCATCTGTGCTTTTGGCTCCAGTTTTACCTCAACTAAACTTACTTTCATTGAGTTATTTTTTGTTATATAAATACCTATTTGTGGGGGCTACTGTTCAACTGAAACCAAAAATCTCTTTCAGAACTTCCCCCTTTATTTATCTTGGGGCAACAAGAATGGTTGAAATTAGTTCATAACTTCTTGGCCCAATGTAGCAGTCCTACCAGTTTCATGACTGAAAACACTGTTTCTTGCTGGTCCTATGTAAAAAGGCAAAGCCTTTGTTTAATACAAGACTGAGGGCCAGTGTCAGAAAATGAAAACCAAAAAAATAAAAAAACCCACATGGAAGTGAAAATAGAGGTGATGTAAAGGCATACTCTCACTGTAGCTGGTTATCTGCTGGAATGTGGTGCTGATATTCTTTATATTTAAGTGGTGTTAAAAGTCTTCTCAGTTAATATGCTGTTAACATGTCTGAGTTATCTATTTCACATTTTTATCACCAACAACACTAACAGGTGTATTTGCATCACACTGGAGGAACTTCAAAGTCATTTAAAGCACTAATGATAAGGAAGCATTAATCCTTATTTTGCAGATGAGGAACAGATGTACAAGAGTCTCTTGTACTTTTGTGTGAATCACTGCAGCAGAGGCAGAAACTGAACTTGAATTACCTACAACCTCAATCACCCCTCTACAGCTTTCTGAAAACGCATGGTAGACATGAGACACTTTCCTGGGAAATAAACAGAAAGGAACAATTGTCATTGTAATCCTCTTAAAAGGCAGGGCACAACTCCCACCTCAAAAGCCAAACCCAAACCCCAAGAACAAAACAGTACATGCTGTGATTTTAGACAGAATTTTAGTCAGGCGGGGCAGCTTCTCTGTCCCTCCTTGCTCAGCTCATGATGGCAATTCCTGCCTGCTAATCAGTCTTGTTTGGAGGATTTACTCCTTGTTATGTAATTCCAGATATTCCTTGCAGTGTTGAGCTTTTACTGTACTTAGATGAGTAAGAAAGAAAGGAAGGATGACTCCACAGAAGGGGTTTCAGATGCTTTATTTTTACTGCCCTACACATCATTTTCTGAGGTGTTTAGGTGTACTAAGGGTGCAATGTATTAAAATGATTGATTGATTGCATTTTAAAAATAGAAATACTGTTCTGATAGTGGGATTAACTATTATCATTAAGATATGGCAGAATTTTAAACAGCCCTGAATTTGCACCCTCCTGTGAATGTAAATGCCCTTCCCCACCCCCCTGCCCGCTTACACACACAAACCAGAGCACTGCATAGAGAAACAGAGGAAATGCCACTAAATTTGCACCTCACATGGCCAGTACTGCATCCCCAGGACCACAGGAACAACTCCACAGTGTCCCTACAACTTCTGTCACACATTTTTAGTTTGCTTTCAGCATATTTGTAGTCTACCCCGCTGCCTTTTTATTCCTGAACAATGCTATGTGTCACTCTATGGGAAAAGTTTAATTACAGCTATTTTGAAGGTTCTTATTTTTAAATATCCTATATTTTCTTGATCAAATCTTGGTTATTGAAGGAGCTGCAAATAACATTTGGAATAAATGGCTGTGCTGGTTCTGCCTGGGGTAGAGTTAAATTTCTTCCCAGTAGCTGGTAGTGGCTGTGTTTTGGATTTGTGCTGAACAGTGCTGATACCACAGGGATGTTTTAGTTATTATGGAGTTCAGGCAAGCACAGAGCCAAGGCCTTTTCTGCTCCTCTCCCACCCCACCAGTGAGGGCCTGGGGGGCACAAGGCACTGGGAGGATTCACACCCAGCACAGCTGACCCCAACTGGCCACAGGGATATTCCAGACCATCAGGTGTCACTCCAGTACCCACAGCAGCTGGGAGAAGGAAGGGGAGACATCTGGAGTGATGGAGTTTGTGTTCCCAAGCCACTGTGAGCTGTGATGGAGCCCAGCTTTCCTGGGATGGCTGAGCACCTGCCTGTCCAAGGGAAGGAGGAATGAACCCCTGGTTTTGCTTTGCTTGGGCACACACTTTTGCTTTATCTTTCAGTCTTTATCTCATCCCAGGAGTTCTCTCACTTTTCCCCAGAGCCATGGCAGGGAAGGGAGCAGGGCTGAGCTGAGGTTAAAGCACAACAGGGCTGTAATTTGATGGCCTGGTGCAGTGTGAGCAGGTTCTGACTCAGAGCTGCAGCTCCAGCCAGACCCTGCCAGCAGCACATTAGTGCCAATAGAAAAGAACAGTTGATGGCATCTACCCAAGGTCAGCTCCTCAAATTTGGGAGCCTGTTTTCCTCCAGACCCTGTAAAGTCACTTGTTCAAACGCAGCCAGTCGGCAACAATGAAAGGCTTAAACAAACCCTGCAGATTTGGTGCTCCTTTGGAAATCTCCCCCATGCCATGCCGTTTATTTGTTACTTCTCACAGACTTAATTACCCAACAATCAGGCTAGAAGATGGCGGTGGGAGCAAGGCAGACATTTTGTACTTGGCTCATTGAACGGGACAACGGGGATGCACCCAGGGAAAGGCAGGGACCCAAGGGACACCACTGCCCAGCTTTTCAGCAAACTCTTTATCTTATTTATAGCAAAGTTAAAGCCAAGCAGCACTGAGGAGCCACCTGACAGCATCTGGCCACTGAGCAGGAAAAAATCCAGCGCAGGGCAGCCCTTTGGCAGACATTTCACTGCTCGTCACCCATCGGAGCACAGGCTCTGTTCTGGGAGCCACATGGGCTCAGGACCACCCATGGACACTGCCTCAGTCACTGCAAGCTTAACCACATTCCTCCCTTGCAAGTCAAGGCACCCATGTTTTCTATTACAGCCCCAAGAACTTCACAGAGTCTTCTGCACAGCTCTGAAAGCACTTGCAGCAGAACCAGCAAATGAACATTTCAAGAATGGAGCCTACATCTCCCTCTCTGCGAGCAGCTTTTGAATCAAATTTCACTGTCTTGTGTGTAATAAACCAGGGACAGCTAAAGCTGAACAAAGTAACACCAGAGCTGATAAAAGCAAAAAGCACCTAGAATTAATAAGAAAATTTTTCTTCAAGTGTGTGTCCATCAGCGTCCTTTAAAAGTATCAGCACCTGATAGATCCTAAGAAACAAATATGCAAATCTTCAGGAAAAAATGCAAAGCATATGCTGCTCATTAAAGATTTAGGTACCGGTTTAGAGATTTAGATTTAGGTACTGGTTTAGAGATTTAGATATTTCACACCGATTCCTGAGAGAAGAAGAAAACACAAACCATCTAAAAAAACAAACCCCCAAATCTACAACTTTCTAACACAGAAAAACTATGGTATAAATAAAAAATGGCTGAGGGGATTTTGCTTACTTTTTTTTAATGACACAGAATAAGCAAAGCAGCTGAGCTACTGGTGTATTTGAAACAGCTGATAGATGTGGAAAAAAAACCAAAAACCACAACCCAACACCCTGGAATTATATAATGCAAAAAAAAAAATCATCATTATTAATTTTCATGCAGCTCTGATTTTGAGTGACTTGTAGAAATGAAACCAACAAAACGGGTAAAGGAGAGAAAGTTCTATCCAAAGGCATGCTGAATACACAGGATTACACATGTACATGGAGGCAGAAGAGTTTAGGCAAAAGCATTTCTGTTCCCTCTGTTCCACTCGTGCTCCAGTGCTGCTACTTGATATTCAAAGGAGCAGGAAGAGGTAATGGAATAGGAAGGGCTGGCCCTCAAAAGCCAAGGATAAGTGACCCTTTCCAGAGTGCAGGTGGCAGAGTGAACCAGCTACCTGGAAAAGCAGTTGGAAGAAGTGTCTTTTGAAACTTTATCTCTTGGAAGAAATGACAGAAAGCCTGACCACGTTAAAAGAAAAATACTCAGAGCCCCCAGGGACAGCAGGGTAAAATGTTCTCAGAAAAGGGAAGAATTTAGCCTACAGTTGACATATGACACATTCACCCATCTCTAAAGCTGTGGATTAAAATCATCCTGGATTACAGCTGTCCTTTGTTACAAACCCCCAAAATCCTAGAAAGAATTCTGAGTTTTGTTACAAACTTGAAAGCAGGTCAAAGTTTAGGAAGAAGTTCCCTATAGGTTGTGATCCTTCAGAGTTAAGATAACTCTAATCTGAGCTGGGAGAAGAGCTCTGAATTAACACAAGGCTTTACACTGGAAGTGTGGGAAACTTGGAGCTTGACAAAATTTCCTTGCAAACTCAGGTGAAGTTCAGTGGGTTCTGTGATATTTCACAAAGACTGTCTGGATGCCTTTGAACTTGAAACTCAAAGCGGAATCCGGCAGCTGCAAACTTAAACACTGCAAGACAAAGATTAAGAAAAAAAATGTTTGCATGAGCTCCTGGGAAGAATATATGAAGTTTCACCTGCTGACATTGGAAAAGTAGAAGCCTACACACCCTCCAGTTCCACTTCAATTTAAATAAAGACAGTAAGGAGGGGTGGCAGAGGCACATTTGTTATATTTTTGACTTACTTAAGAGAGGTGGCATGAAGGAAACTAAAGAAAAGGACTGTAAGCAGAAAAAGAGAAAGGTGAAGTGAGATGATTACAGATGGATGAGAATAAGGATTAAAAATCAGCCTGCAAATATTGAGAAAAAGGTTTAGAAATACTGAAAATCAGGGAGTGGGCATAAAAAGACTGAGCATGTTACTTACAGCACATTTCTTTGACATGCTTTTTTTTCTTAAGTATAGAAAAATTTTGAGCAGTAAAGAATTTTGATTCTACTGTTAAATCCCTACAGAAAGAGAAAAAAATTCCTAAATTTTGTCAGTACACTTTTTTTCCTTGTTAGTTTAAGAAATACTGGATTTACCATTATGATCTAAAGTATCTCTTTACATACACTCCTTCTTTCTTCATCATTTATGTAAGAGCAATTGCCAGGACAACTGAAAGAATAATAAAGCAATGTCCCCCTATATTTTAAATACTGCTGGTTCCTGAGACAAAGGAATCCACCCCACAACTCCAAAGACACAAAATAATACAACACAAAAGAAGCCAAAGGCAAAAGAGAGAATCCTGCACAGCAAAAGAATTTTGTGGGTAAAGTGGTATTTCTGGTTCACAACTCCAAGCACAAGCTTGCTGCCTTTTATAAGCTTTATTCCCAATACCTCCTACACCTCTAACTTAATTCTCTGTCCCCATGGCAAACCAATCCAAACCTGTGTCTCCTGATTGGGCTCCAATAAAAGCATAATGATACAGTATTAAGTGCTGAGAGCTCTGCACCCAGACACCTGAGAGCAGGTGAAATGTGCAGTGAGAGAGGCTCACAAGGGACCCTCTGCACATTTGAGCAAGCAGCCTCCAAGGAGGGCTGTCTCTGCAGGATCAGGGGAGTAACAATCCTGGAGTTCTCTCTTAGTTACAGAGACATGGAGATGTATTGGCTGCAGATATTGCCAGAGCCTGGTGGGAAACTCTGGGAAGGAAAATGTGAACATCTTCTTTCACTGCAGTGGAATGCTACCTCTGCTTTCCCTGCACACTGCCATTCTTCAGACAGGGACTTCACTTTGTCCCTGGAGGGACTTCTGCCTCTACCAAAACATCACCCAGACCACTAAGAGTTAACAGAAAATGTACAAAAAGAGAACAATCGCACATTGTCATGGGAGATGAAATTAAATATCCCACCAGACATTCCTGTTCATATGACATTCTGGCCAGCAGCCTCCTCAGATACTACAGAGATAACAATGCAGCCACTTTCATTACTAATGCTAATTCAACGGGAATTTAACGGGGTAAGTCGTTGAAATTAGCATTTTCTTTTAGGAATTCCGGGCTGCCAGTAGTAACATCTGTCTCTCTGAAGTGACAACAGAGAGCTTAAGCTTCAGGTCTGGCTGTTCTGCAACATGAGGCATTGCATTACTAACCCAGAGCTAGGTAATCACTCTCGTGCCAGCATTAATGAGTTTCCAGCTACCCGAGAGTCCTTTGAGCTAATGAGCACAGGTAGCACGAGTGGCAGTGCAGGAGGCTGAGCCCCAGTCCTGCTCTCTTGTGCTGCCACATCCAGGCAGTGCCCTGGGCCCACTCTGGGCACGTTCTAAGGTGCAATTCTGGCACAGCTCTTCCCCCTCCCCACCCCTAAAGTATTTATTTTCTGAAATCCTTTAAGAACTGTGTCATTAACACCGTATTTCTGATTTTACACAGAAGCTGCTTTTTGAAGATATTTTGCAGCATAAATTCTGCACAACTTATTCCATGTACATTTTTCACTTTTTAAAGCCACACTATGTATTTTTGACTAGGAATTACCTACTTTAGAATAGATTACAGTTTGATGTTCAACATTTCCATCCTTTATTCCTTTGCAACTGTGAAAGAGTTAATCTCACATCTTAATGGGAGTTTGCCCTTAATAAGAAAGCATTTAAACAAGCCAACAATAATAAGCTAAATGAAGGCCATTCTTTTGCTTTTTGTCAATATTTTCATAGCAACAAATAGATCAAACACAAGATATTTTTTAAGGATTTCCCCCCCACCTTGTAAGTCATAAATGCTTTGGTATATTTAATTTCAAAATGAGTTCCCTGTGGATCAGGCTAACACAAGGGATTAAGAAAACCTTCCCAAACTCTGCTGCATCTTAGATGGGAAAGTACAAAAAATGTTCTTTTGCCATTTCCCCCTGCTCCTTTTTCAACTGTTCCTCTTTCCCCTACACCAAAAGACCAAGCTGTCAATGATAATCAAAGGTTTCTCAGTCCTATTCTCAGGCTTCAAAACACTGTAATACATATTTTTTCTGAATAAATGAAGGTTTTTAGACTATGTTCAGGGGAAAATATTCAAGTGACTGCACCACACTGATATAGCTGGCATATCTAGAGGCAGAAAGATCCCACCTGCAGGATGAAAAGCAAAGGGAATACCTGTGTTTTGTGACAGTCTGCACAAGTATTACTTGGTGCCTGTGAGAGACCAAATGAACTATTACTCTTGGATCTGTACCAGTTTTAAACCCTCCTAAGCAAGGTCAGAAGACAATTCTGCCCAGGGAGAGGTGTTTGTAAGACCTGACCAACTTTTCCATGCAAGGGCATTGGCCAGACTCTGAAAATCCTCCTTTGCAGTACTTGATTGTCAAAGAGATTTAATTTGCAGACCTGAATATCCTCTCCCCTGTCCTTCTGTCCTTCCTGGTTACACAACACCAAGGGCTCCTCAGTGAACTGTAGAGCACAGCTGCTCACAGCTGCTTTAACACATGGACACCAGCCTTGGCACTGGAACAGGTTGGGACTTGCTTCACTGTCTGTTCCTGGAAAATGCTTCTGTAGGAACTGCAAGCTCTGCTCCAGCTGTGGGCAGATGTGAGGGCAGCAGAGGCAGGGCTGGCAGCAAGAGCCCTGAGGATGTGGCTGCACTAGAGCCCCAGTGCAGAAGGATCCTGCCTCCCTCCTCCTGCAGCTGGAGCAGAGAATGGAGCCCACAACCAGAAGCGAAAGTGACAAAGCAAGCTCTCTGTTCGATAAATCACCAACTGTTCAGGCTGCTGTGTCCCACCCATCAGAACACCACAGAAGCAGCCTGGGATCACCACTTCCAGAGGTGCTGGGTGCCACACTTGGCCCTCAGCCACACAAAAAGTGTCCCCTCTAAACTACCTAAAGGTAGTGACAAATTCCTTACAAATGGCACTGCAAGATTTACCAGTGTCTCTGGAGGCAGAGGCCAGCGTGCAGACACACAAAGGCTCAGGGAAGCAAAAGCCCCGTGCAGCTCTAATCAACTGTGAATTTCTGCTTTAGCATGGACATGGTTTTGGTTACTTACCACATATTTGAAACAATTGAAGTGGTTTTTTTCTGTGTTTACATTGGAGCCAGCTATTTTCAAGGTCACAGTCCTTGCTAAAGGAGGAAACTGTGTCTCTGAGGTATTGGGAATTAAACAAGGAAAGAAAAAGGCCCAGAGAAAGTAGCTGCCTTACACAGAGAACTCAAATATTTTGTTTCCTTCCTTGTTCACTCTGTAGTCAAAAAAGAACTTTTACAGTAAACACTAACTCATGTTTTCTTTAAAAAGTGAACATAATTCTGAACTCACAGGAATTCTTTTTTAACTCCTGGAATCCCTTTCTGATAAAGTGCAGTACAAAGAGACATTCCCACTTGGCTTTTGCAGTCTCAGAGCACATGCTGACCACTCCCCCATCTGTGGTGACACACAGTGGCACCTACACCCAGTCAAGATAATAAAATACTAATACCTTAGATCAGGAGTTGCCCAATGAACTTTGCTGGGACAGCATCCCTGTAGAAATGGATCTGCACTGTACCTCTCTGAGGCAGGGCTTACAGCTGCTTCCAGTTCTGTCCCAGGCTCTGCACTTGCACAAGACAAATGCCTTCGGAGCCATTTTGCTTTTTTCTCAGGCAAGTACCATGGGAAATACAGCAAGGTTCTGGGAACCCCTCCTTCAGCTGGCCTCTGCTGTTCTTGTCACATCCCAGATTATGGTGGATGCCTGTTCCTCCAGCTGTAAGTACCAAGAAGTATTCTTTTGAGCTGCAGAAGATGTCTTCCATGGCTCTAATTAACCAGATCAAACACATACAGACAGGGAACAGCATGTGCATACCAGTCCAGAGGACACATAATGTCAACTAGAACTGGAAGAGTGTCACTGGAACAACATCAGAAAGGCCAGAAAGTGAAGAAGGACTCTTCCATGCCCTGACAGTGGTGCATCACTGCCCATCATCTGTTCCCTCTGTAGATGTCAGCAGCAAGATACAACGACTGAGGGAATGTCCTTCTTACTTGGGCCAAGCTGGGATACAGAACAGCAGTTCTTGAATAGAAGATGATGAGAGACTCCGGGGTGAAAGATGGGGATGGGGAGGTATATACAGGAGTTCTAGGAGTGGAAAAATAAGAACTGGTACAAGTTACTCCTTCAGAAAGGGCGTGCTCTGTCTCACACCCAGGTATCACAGCAAGGATACAGCTGCTGTTTCAGTTGTTTCTTAAATCTGGGACATTAATAAAAATGGGACAGGAGCCTATGCCAATACAAGATAATCTTCTCTTCAGAAATTGTCCTTTAGAGCATATGCAGTTTACCTTTAGGTGATAGCCCTATATCACTCATATGGAGTAGGGTACACACCTGTATTGACTTTCCAGTGACACCAAAGAGCTATGCAGCCTTTTTTTTTTTTTTTTAAATCACCTGCATTGACACTCTGTAACACACATGTTAATGTAAGAAAGCAAAAATACACATCAGAGCTGACTGCTGATGGTGGGAAAGGAAAATGTGTGACTTCCCAACCCCAAGTAAACACGTTAGTAGGCTTTAATAAAGTCAAACAACTTTGTTAGCTGTACTAGGACCACTAAAGAGTCCTCTAGGTATCAAAGAACCATGCATGCAGAGTGATGGCATCAGTACATTTAAGAATTAATAGTGTTACAGCCATATGGTTACCCCTTTAAAAACCAAGCTTCCAAGGGTTCAAGAAAGAGATGAAAACCCCACAAATCATATTTACATAGTGAATACACAAGAGTTATATTTTGTTTTGGGACTTGTTTTATTTAAATTCTTCTGCAATCAATACATATTTTGGAAAGCAATGCAAAACTCCTCAAGCAGATGATATTCTTCAATGTTGTTTGAACACGAGAATATTCCTCTTGATATGCTGAGGTAATGCAGGCTTACCAAGAAAGATGCTCTAACTGAAACAGGTGAATGAATAACTCTGAAAGAAGGTGGAAGTTGCACAGATAGGAAGAGCACTGTGCTATGCTTGACCAAAACCAGTATGCCATGCTGAGGCACTGTGGAGTTTTCCACAAGTTTAGGCTGTGGCAGGATGTCCTAAGCCTTCCTTGTATGGAGGTTTGGTCTTCCAGGCCTCTGAAGGAAGAAACACTTTCCAAAATGTGAACTGTGCTTTTTAGCAATGTTTCTTGAAAGTACACTTTAGGTATAAAGAGCAGAAAAAACCCCTGTTACCATGGATGAGCACTTCCTCAACTTCTTAATGTACGTTATGTGACTTACCAAAACACTTCTGGTTTTCAGTCACACTACATCCAGTCTCCCTTGTTGGCTTTGACATCATATCTGGAACAGCCAGTGGTCGACAGCTTCTGATTTGCACGTTATCAGTGCAACTGAAATAAAGGACAGAGTTTTGTTCAGAATTACTTTTACTCTCCATGCCTCCAGGAACACCAGCACTTGTTCAACTTCAGTACTGATGTATTTGAAAATCCCAATTTGAAAAGCTGTTAAAGACAACACCCTGCTCCTCAGAAGCCAGCACCAAATGATTCCACACACGATGGACCTAAATGAAGGCAATTTTAAAATAAGGCCTCATCTATAAAATATTCTAGCTGGTAACACTTGCTGTTCAGCTGATGTCCAAGAGTAAATCTGGAGCCTGTTTTTAGCAGCATGCTGTTCAAAATATGATCATTGCTTAAAAAGAATGGAAAATTTTCTATTTATGATTCTCAAGATTTTCACTGTGACCATTTAAAAGACTCATGAAAGAATGGCGCACTTGCATTTATGAACAGCATGGCTCGTGCACCTTCATACTGACTGCAGTATGTTATTTAAGCAAAAATCTTCAGCTTGTTGTAGCTGAACCTTGTCAGAATGCAATGCAGCAACCCCAAGCACCCATCTCATTTAGCTCCATGGCCCTGGTTTTATACATTAAGAATCTCACCACTATTTTTACCAAAATCAAAACAGAGTCCATATGAGCTGATATTGGAATAATGAATCTGTCACTGCATGGCAATGTCAGAGACACAAAACAATATTCTGGTGGGCTCTGCAACAGTTGTGTAACTTCCACCTTGGGGCTTTCTCAGCTGCCACAACGTCCAACAAATTATGTGATGCAAAAAAAATCCTTTTCCATTGAATGCAAGAGACTAACTGGTGGGAAAAAATCATCACTATGCTTTGTTATCTGAGAAGAATCCCAAATTTCCCCTCAGGACTGTTCGAAGATTGTACCAGAGATTTTCAGAGCATTTGACATGACATCATTTAGCTGTAAAATCCCATTTTGGATACAATAATGTTTGCTATATCTGGAATGACTGCAAGCATCCTGCTAACAAAAGTAAGAACACACCATCTTCCTCTGCTAGAAAGTTGCTGAGAAGGTGGTTTTACTTTCAGGTAACCATGACTGCTCCCAGTAAGCAGGACACATTATAATCATGGTCTTTTCTGTCATCCTCAGGTCTTGTAACAACCTGCAAATTGTCACTGGCAAAATATCTTTGAATTCAGAAGGAAAGGCCACCTATAATGGAGTCTGAATTGTGCTTTACTGCTTCCAAACCTTCCCATTGTGCTGATTCCAAGAAGAGATGGGGCTCCATTTTGGTAAACAAGAAGCAGCTTCTTAACTTATTGTCAGCCTGCAGCAGCTGCTGCATTATTCACATGTTCTTTCACCTTGCCCAAGGTAGTGCTCATTATTCTTTAAGGAATAAAGGAGTTTTTATGGGGCTTGCTAGTAGCCAGGTAGGGGTCAGTCTGTTCTCTCAAGTAACAAGAAGAAACAGCATCAAGTTGTGCCAGGGGAGGGTTAGGTTGGATAACAGGAAAAATTCCTTCATGGAAAGAAGACATTTTTCATTTCTTCATGCTGCTTGGGGTACTGGTGGAGTCACAATCCCCGGAGGGGTTTAAAAGGTGTGTAATGGGGACAGGTTTTAGTGGTTACCTTGGCAGGGTTTGGTTAATGCTTGGACTTGGTAGGAGAGAGCTTTTCCAACCTAAAGGATTCTATGATTCTGTAACACTGTGGCAACAAAATATAACTTTTCTCATATTCCTGAATTTCTACTGACATAAAGTGGTATTAATAAAATAGTCTTAGGGCAAGCTAGGGCAAGTACTCACCAAAACACCAGGAAAAAAAAATGTTCTGACACAGCTCAAAATACATGAAAACCGTTCAAAATTCACCCGATTCTATCCACCAAGTCAAAGGGAGCAAAGCAGGAGGAAAGGTTCTCAGGTATAATTCAGGGTGCAGCTTTCAGTGAGCTCCTGGGACTGCAGAATCATGGCTGGGTGCCTTAGCAGGCTGGCCCCATGCACAGGGAGAGGAGCAGAACCCTTGCCTGGGCTGTGACAGTGGTCACAACACTCAGGGTCTGGCTATGAGGAGCAAATCACTCCACAGAGTGCTTTAATGTGATTTAATCTTTAATCTTCTTTCTTTTCTTTTCTTTTCCTTATATGTTTTCTTAAATGATATCTTCATAGTTTTATATTGCTGTTTTTTTGTGGATACCAACCAAAACAGCCACACACCTCCTTTCCATTGCAACCAAAGGGTTCTAAAATAAACCTGCTGCCTATCTCTCCATCTCTCTAAAAACACAGGGTCATTTCACTCTGATTCACCCAAGGGATCTATTAACAAGAACCTCAGTTACTCAGTCTTCAGGGCTGGGTCATAACATTTCCCTCCCCAAAATTATTTTTATTGTCATCAGTACAAAGCAGGCTCCCAAGTCTTCTTACATACACTATGTGAAATGGAACTCATCTAAATCTATTTTCTTTCTTTCATAGATTTTTCTTCTACAATGATCTACATCTTCAACATAGATTTTTCTTTTACATATATATTTATGTAAATCCTATTCTAAACCTTACTCTACTATTTTAAATAATAGCCAGTAGTTTTAAAGACTAGGTAAAATAAAACATAATAAATTATAACAACTTCTTAAATGATAAATAATAAATTAAAAAGAAAACCAATATTCAGCTTCCACTGTCAAACCTATCACTTCAAACTGCTCTGCTTCTATAAGGAAATTAAAGTTTTATGCCCCCAGTACTGGGAATCCAATAGAAGCCTGATCCTTTGCACATGAAATGCCTTCCTTTGCCTCAAATCTCAAAGCCAGCTCTGTTCTGGTTCTCTCCTTCCCATTCCATCAGTGCTCTAAGGATTCCTCTACACTTTCCTTGCCCTATTATAACTGATATACATTTAACTGTGCACATACCTATCCATAAAATAAATAACATGTTCCTCGTTTTTATCCTCTGAAATATGAATTAAGGAACTGTCTTTGGTGACAGTCTGCTCTTTTGTCTGTGCATTACCAGCAAAAGAATAACAATGCTCAATGGATTTCAATCAAGAATTAACAAGAGGAATGAAAAATATTTGATGCAGTTCCTTTTCTTCATATGCACAACTAAACCAAGCGTGTCTTCTCATATTCATGCAGACAGACTCAGTTTTCATACAATTATAAATAATCACTGGGAGTATCAGCACAGTAAAAAGTTAGTGGGGAACAAACATATAAAAAACCTTTCTGGTTTTGTTGATTTATCACTGTTTCACGGCACTTTTTCCTATCATAAGCCAACCAGTTTGACATTGCTGAAAGAACACTTGTCCAACAACAGCAGGACAAAAAAGAAGCCTTGGAACTATTTTTATTATTTTTTTATCATTTATTACTTCCCAATAAACTAAAAGCAAACCAACATAGGGTTCAACATTCACATGACATTTGAAATTTTACTTCCCAGAGTTTACTGGGGGGAAAAAGGGCAAGCTAAGCACCCCCCTTTGGCTCTCCCATTTCAGTACTTCCTCACTAGTGCATGTACCTACAAAAGTCTCAATCTGATTTCCAGTTTAATCTCTCCCTTGGCTGCCCTGGAGACATTCTGTTTAAACATATTCTCGTTTCCCTCAAGTCATGTTATGTGTTTCTTTCCTGAAGTGCAGTGTGATGTCCTGAGAGGGTAATACAGGTAACATTTAATGTCTAATTGTAAAATAATAATAGCAGCATTTATCAACGCTGAGTTCCACTGGCACTACTAATTCTCACAACATATACCCACATAACTGAGGCCACCAGCTCTGGTACTTCAAAATCCATTTTTAGGTCCAGCAGCAGGGAAGGATGGAAAGAGAAGTCCATTTGCACAGAGACCAGTGACTAAATCAAATCTCTGTCCTAGTTCAGCTGCCCTTAGGATTTTCTCTCCCTCTCCCTAAAATACAGTGTTGGTGCAATCACAAGGAAGCAAGAAAAACAAAGGATCCATAATCCACATCTGAATTTCCCTTTCAATGGCAGCTCATTCTCCATTTGTAGTTTTGCACTGAACATTCCTTGATTCAACAACAGTGAGTGATCCACAAAGTCTATGGGGATGTCTTTAATTTCAGTTTCCTTTGTGCAATCCTTGATAAAAACATCTTCAGAGCAGACACTTGCTAGACACAAACAGCTCCACGTAGATCTGGCTACAAGGATGCAGGTGGAATATGGAAACTAAACAATATACAAACTAACACATACCACTAATGCAGGTATAACCTTAACAACCACAGCTTCTGTCTAAAATACACAGAATTTCATTTTACAAAGAGATCCCCACCTTTGCTAGTGGGATACACTGCTTTCACTGAAATATTGCTGCATTTTTCAGACACCTGCAATCAAGGGGCTGCTTTGCCACATGCACCCCAACAAACCAAGTGTCACTGGAAGAGTCCTCAGGTTAAACAGCTTACTGGAGGTCTGACACCCCCAAAAAAGACCTAAGAAAGCCTTCCTATAGTTGAACACATATTTTCTTCAAATATTAATATGACACACCAGAACAGCGTGACTTTAAGAACATCTGAAAATGTTCTGGCCATGTGGAAACACTGTCTGCATTCTACACTTCTAAATTTTATTCTGCTCTTAATTTTAATTATCAAAGCAGATAGAAGTTTAAATATTGAAGGATCTAAGCATAAATTCATTAAACTTCTAAGTTTATTTACGTAAGCAGAGAAAACCAGGAAAATAAAAACAACTGCAAAATATTTTCAGTAATTGAAATGAAGTAACTGACGTTAAGTAGGGAAGGGAAATCTGTATTTTATTTTAATATGCAATTTTAATATAACACCTACTTAAGGTGGCATTTGAGAGCTAACATAAATATTTCAACATTCTAAATTGCATCTTTACTGAACTGTACATAATCACATTTATTATTGCAATTTTCACTGAAACAGAAACCTGGTAAACAGACATTTAATCTCAGTACCTTCAAGCAGTGACAGAGCTGCACTCTATGTCCATCTTTGCTGTGCCCAGGACTATTCCCAAGTGGAAATGACTCCTTAGGCTATAAATGCACAGTAAGATACACAAGTGGCTGCATGACTGGAATGGCTTCCGGAAGGAGGAGGCAAAAGCTGAATTGTCACCTCCAACTCTGTTTCTCAGTGACACGGAGGCAGAACTCCCACAAATAGCTGGAAGTTATATTAAGAGGTTCTGTGATGTCCTGCCAGGGTCTTCACCAGGCTTCTAGAGTATTGTTTATTTCTAGATATGGAGGATACTGCACAAACCAGGAGGCTTAGGGAAGCTTGTGCTTCTAAGCGAAATAATTCTGCGAAATCATGCAATATAGACCACATTTTGAGAAAGTCATCAAAAGGTGTCCCCTTTAACTAAAATACAGTGTTGATTTGAGAAGAAAAGACACATGTCTAAACCTTGCTCAGCTGGGGTGGAGCTTACCTTGACTCACAATTAAAAAGAAATTTACAGGAGACTCCTCCTTGTTTAGATAGACAAATCAATCTCCGAGCAGTGTTGTGATGAGGATTCCTCTCACTGTGTATTTGTAGAGCATTCAGCTGTATCTTTTGCCCCTACACACAAAACCACTTCCTCCTCTGCATTTGATGGTTGGACTCAATGATCCTGGAGGTCTTTTCCAACCCAAACAATGCCATGATTTGTGTAGCAAGCAGAGATGGAAATACAAAGCTGTGTGTTCACCCTGGCTGCAGGGCTTGGTTAAGGGCTGATTCTCAGCCCAGTCCTGCCAATCACTTGGTCAAATCACTCCTGCCTTGCCTCTGCTCCCCTGGGACCAGGTAGTAGAGCTCTAATGTTTGCCAGACAGCTGCTGTGTGCCTTAATTATCTCCACAAAGGGAAACAGAATTACTGCAAATTCTCGTCCAAGGACATTAAATGTCTGTCATTAACAGCAGCAAATCAGTCAGTATTTTGAGAGCATACAAACACAGGCTGTTCTCTAATAAATAAACAGTTTTTTCCTCTTTTCAGTTAAAAAAAAGGGGCTAAAGTAGCCCCCAGTTCTCTAGTGAACCCTGCTTTGCCTCCCACCCCTCACTTATTAACAGGCTGGAAAAAGAAAGCATATTGTGCCTCTCTCTCCAGACACTGTTTTTATTTGAACATTTCTGATTTTCAAACCTGACAAAGCCTTTAATAAGACATAATAGGCAAGCTGAATGTCAGTCCCAAGAGTCAGAAAAACATTCCATTTTAACCTGTCTGAAATGCAGCAAACAGCTTCAAGAGAGAAAATGAACAGACAGAATTACTCCAGTATTCTGTGTTAAGACACTTCTGCTGTATCAGTCCAAAAAATGAGTGTACACTTGACATACACGGTCTCTGGAAGATGCATAGTGTCACTGATTTTAGAAATTTATATTCAGGCTTTTTGCTTAGGCTGCATTCAGTTTGCCTAAAAGCAGTATTTTCCCAATTCAATTCAGAAATGAACTGATTTCTTACCTTATGTGAAAAATGCAGCTAATGGGGATGTTCCTGAGGCAGCAGAGCTGGTCACTGCAGGTCACTCCTGTCCCACAGTGCTGAGCTTTATGGTTTCCTCTGATGATGGGCAGCACCATTTTCTCAATCTATTGACCCTCACACTTTCCTTCCAATTTCTGCTCAACAGCAACACCTGTGGGAAAAAGAATTCCCATTTTTTACTGCTTCCAGCATCTCAAGCTACTTTTGACATGGCTTTTGATGGGTTGCATCTTGCACTGCCACCAATGTCCTGTCCATGGCATTTTCTTCCTACACCTGCTATCCTGCTGCCCTCATTCCTCTCCATCTTAATGATGACTTTCCAGTCGTTCTGTTTGCTTCCCCTTTACCCTCTGTCTATCAAGAATACTTACAAGAACCCAGAAAGATGTTCCTGCTCCAATTCTTATGAGCAGATATTTGGAATAGCTCAGGGCCAATACAGCTGAGCATTTTTCAAAGTCCAGTCTTCTGTCCTGCATTCTAAATATCCTCAGAATTTCTGACATTGTGATCCTAATCTTTCAGTACACCCCATAATGTCATATAAAAAAGAAGCTATTTTGTCTTCTCCCAAGCCTTATCTTTTCCTAAGGAATTTAGGATATAAATGGATCAAATATTTTATTATACACAGCTTGTCTTGAATTTTAACCTGGAACTCTACTGATTTAGAAATACCACTGTTATGTTATGTCATGTCATGTCATATCATGTGTTATATTTATTATATATTGCCAAAAGAAGATTTGACTCTTAAGACAGCTCAGTTTCAATGGACTAAGATGTGCAAAGTCCATTTAAGAACCTTCTCAAAATGCATTCTAGTAAGGAAAAATTCCCACAGACAGCAAGACCCTACTGCAATTTAGTTAGCATCAGTCTGTCAATTATTATGATTTTGTATGTTTGCTTGGTTTTGCAGGAATAATCTTATTAGCCTACAAAATCTGGTGAGCAAATTGTAATTTCAATACTTTTGTCTTTCCCTTGTTTTCCATTTGAAGCTCTTCCTGTGCTCTCATTTCATAGGAGGTGCAAGGAAGGGGAAACCATGTCAGCAGACACAGAGGCTCAGGCAGCTGAAGGTATTGAAGTATTTATTAGCCCATCCCAAGGAGATCTTGGGTCTCAGTACATAGCAGACTGATGATCAATGTTCTTCCTCTCTTCTTTAGATTTCAGAGTTCCTCGTGCACCTTCACCTCTCTCTCCCCATTGCTTCTCTCTACCATTCATCCCTCTTATCCCTGGCAAGCACAAACATCTCAGAACACATCGATCTCAACAAGCTCCCAGTCAGAATCAGGGCTCTACACAAAACTATCACCATCCAACACAGGGCAGCAAAGTCAAAACCATATGGTGTTTATCCAGCAAACAAAAAACCCACCATAAGTGTTATAACAGGATTAAATTTTACAACAGAGAGGCACCTCCAGAGTAACACCCAGATTCAATATTGCCCAGCACAACTCAGTCTGCAATGTGCAGAGGAGTTAAATGCATGCTCAAATTATCTATTAACTGGAACCCATCAGGAGTTTTTCTGCTGTTAACAAATATGCCCATGCTCAAAACTGATATGGCTGCTAAGACTTCTCTTGAAGCACAGACCCTTTTTAGGTTATAGTTATTTCATAAGGCAACCTGGTCCTGGATTAATGTGCTATACCCACCACACTAACCCAACGCCCAAACACGAATTACATCTCAAAAATACCATCTTAAAAAGCCTTTTCCAGTTTCACTGTCAGATTCTATAAGGCATCCTTTCGTCTCCAACTAGCACAAGGTGGTTTCAAAACAAACAAAAACCCAAGTGGCTCTTCACACCAGGTGGGTTATGCTGGAGGACTGACTCCTTGCAAGGGAGGCTGCAAGGCTCCGAGGGAGGTCAGGCAAGTTTACAGCACTGAAATCCACTTCAGTTGCTAATGAGAAAGAAACTATGCCTGGCTGCATGTTTCTCTGGGGTGGGGGAGCACCAAGAGATCACTTAGCTGAAATCTGAGCCCCAGTTTCCTTGTCCTTCCACACTTCCTTAGGCATTTGGGATTGCACAGGGCTGAGGACAGGTGCCAGTCTGTGTCGCCCTTTTCTGACCCAGAGATGGGGCAACTGAGAAGTGTTTTAAAGATTTTTATTCCATTTTCCATCTCATGTGAAGGGTTAGACAGTACAGATGTTATAACTCACACCATCACAGTCAGAAGCTGAACTATTTCTTAATTACAATACATTATAAGCATTTCTTGGCCTATCAGCTTTTGCCTTAAAGCCAATCTAAAATCACCCTTTGTGGGTCTTACTACAATGCATCTTCCATAGCTCTATTTCTCCAAAGTATCTGGTCTTATTTGTAAAGCCATCCTTTGAAACTTGTTTCCAGTTCCATTTCTCTCTCAACAACGTCCATCCTATTCCATGGCATTTCTCAGTCAGCATTTCTTATCCCAGAGTTTGCACACAGATGCATCCTATGTGAGCCTTCTGTCAGCTTTGAGAATTCTCTATAAATCCATTGCCCAAAAGTCTGAGCAGCTGGACAGTCCTCCTGCTGCAGGATGAGTCCCAGCTCTAAGCTGAGATGTTCCAGCCTCTCCTGAAGGGAACTCTCACTGCTCTGCAGTGAATGATCAGCAATAATTAAACAAAATGCACAGGATTAAGCACTGAGGCATAACCAAATCCTGTTTCAGCCCACTGGCTCAAACTGAGCAAGCAAGTTTCACAATTTTTAAATTTTACTGTTCTAAAGAAAAAGCTACCCATTTTTTCACTCTCACCCAAAAACTAAACAGCTCCAGATGTAGTTAAAGAATAATAGAGGTTTTGTGAATTTTTAATGCAGTTCACGTCTATATTCCAAATGAAATTTCATACACCAACCAAATCCAAACTACCCTACTGATTGCCTCAAGTTCTACTGATCTGCTACCAAGTTTAATAACTTTTAATTCAACCTGTCCACATGCACAGATGAGACCTTAGCTAAACCATGGAGCAAAAATGATTGAATCTGTGAGAAACACATATCTGCCTATTCCTCACTCCTATCAGAATCAGATGAAAGAAGAAATTCCACCAGAAAAGTCTTTTTCAAGAGGCTGCCAACTGATTCTACAGATTTCGCTGAAGTGCAGAACTCAGTGCCTTTCTCCAAACACATTCTCCTCATCTCTCTGCAGAGGACACAAGAACAAAATCAGAAAAGGGGCAGGGGCCATGGCTCCAGTAGCACAGCAGCTTCACAGATTTGTACAGGCCTTTGTGAGCAGCCAAGGTCTTATTTTCATCTTTTAAGTGAGAATTTTAAGCCACTGAATCTTGAAATGGACTGTAATTTTCCCAGCTGAAATTTCACCCAAACTACACTTGGCAATCAATTCCACCAATTCCAATCCACGTGCAGTGCCTTGGCTGCAGCCTAGCATGAAGGATGTGCTTACTTAGAAACATGCTTTCAGTTTCAGGGATGAAAAGCATACCTCTAAAGTTTGAAGAAAACTCTTGAAATGCTCAGATTGAAGGTGAAAATTTTGCCTCCTGTCTTATCCTAAGCAATACAGCAGGTTTGTTTTTGTTGTTTTTTTTTTTTTTTTTTAACTGCTGAAAAGAGCCCTCCATTACCAACTCTGAAAACAGGCTGATATGATTTTACCAAGTGTGACTACCCTTGGAGTGTGTGGTCTGCATGTGCTGTTGCAGCCTCAGGGTCCATCCTAACTGTTGTGTCTTTGTTTTTCTAAGTGTAGGGAGAGAAAAATCCAGCCCCTCTGAGCTTTGGGATCTAACCCATCTTGGTGTCATTTTTAACACAGATTTTCCCATGGCTTAAATCAATCCTCTCACTATGCACAGGGATGTGTCCTGTGAACCCCCTCCTTTTCCCCTGGCAGCCTTGTGCCTGATGATCTCATTCTCCACTCATATCTTCTCATCCCATCTGTAGGCCAATAAGTCATAAATCTGTCCCTTCTTTCATGGCTTGTCTCATTTCATCTCAGCCTGTCTCACACCTCTTCTTGGGTGTTTTGTTGTCAGTTATGAGTCACTATAACTCAGATTTAATTCATATCTGAAGCTCTCTGCCCTCCCCACATTACTGTTCAATAAATGCTACTTAGGTCCAATGAAAGCCCTGCCTTCAGAAAAAAACCCCTCAACATATGATGTTTTTAAACATTATCAAAGAAACCAAACTTAGAGATCACAAGCTCAGGAACTTTAAAAATTAAGGCTGTCCTTATTGCTTTCTCCCTTTTCAGTGTCATCATTGCATTTAGATTTTACAGCTGATATTCTCCCTATTCTTCATTTTGCACCATGAACTGCTCATGTCTGGGCTGCAGTAGGTGCAAAGCCACAGTTTTGAAACAAAGGCATCCAAACTTCTCCACCAGCACAGCATCACCCTGACATCATGGTCACCACTCTGCAGAAGCAAAGCTCAAAATACAGAACTGACTCTCCTTGCCTTGGTCACCAGACCCAGCAAACATCACATTCTCCATCAGTTATTTGATACTAATTCTTCCTGTGCTCAATGCAGCGTGTTTTGGAATGAGAGGGACCAGGGTTCTGAGAGTTTTGCAAAGTTTTATAATCAGGAAAAGTTCCTTTTAAAGCACCATCATCCTCTAGAAATACTGACTGTGATAAAATACTGATTGCAAGTTTCTCAGGCCTCAAAATTACACAAAATTTGTGAAATAGAAGCACTCCTTCTGTGGAAACATAACCAAATTCCAAGCTGTATCTCTCAAACACAGCAACACTGGTAAGGAGCTTTGTTATACTTGTAATTTGTTGAGAAAATAGTGTATCAGGCTAGTGTTAGAAACACAAAATGTTTGCCAAAAGCATTAAGAAAAAAGAAATTTAAAAAAGACAAAATACTGAAAGGAAAAGTACTAACAATACTAAACACTATACTGGTATAGTATTTATACTTCACTGGTCCCCTGTGTTACATCTGCATTATGTACAGCAAAAAAACCCCTGCTACTCTGGGATTTACAATCAATTTTCCATCTAAGTTATCTGAGGTTCTCTCAGATGGAGCAAACTGCATGAAGTCCCAGAAGCAATTTGGTAGCAGAATCTGAAAGAGCAGAATCCCAAAACCATGGGAATGCACACACATAAAAATACCAATGTGAATAAATACCTGGAAGCTGATAAGAGTGTGTAGTTCAGGAATTAAAATAATACCCACAGTGACTTTGCTGTTTACTTGTGTCTGCTTTTCAGACAGTCACATAGGATACAACATTCAACCAGAGTGATTTTTCACATGTCAGTGATATAACTATTAAATATATACCCTTAGGAGATGCCTCTGCTTTTGTGGGTTTGTTTAAAATATTTAATTATGAACAATAGTTAATTATAACAGCTTGATCATTGCAATGAGATCATCTAATACTGCCATAACTGTTCAAATAAAATGTTTTCTCTGAATGCACCTTGGTATTGGTGCACTCTGCAAGCACAGCTCTTACCTTTACTCTCATTAGCAGCTCATTTGCTTCCCCCAATTAATCAGCTATGAAGCTCTGCACTTACATCATCATACAAACATGCATGTAATCACCAAAAACAAAACAAGTGCTGCCATTAAGTTGTCACTTTGCACATCCACAGCATGTCTGTCATCACCTGCTCACACAGAGCATGGAAAAGGAATCACACAAGTGTTCTCCCTGCTTCAGAGACAGGGAACACAGACTCAACAGAGCTGGGCTGCTTTCTCCTCTATGTATCCATAAAACAAACATCTATTGTCCTATTATTTAGAAAATGACAACATTTCTCCGGATTGTTCTTGCTTTCCAACTAGAAAGCCTCATTTCTGCACTGAGAAGAACTGTAAAAGTGTTATTTTCTTTCTTAAGGGCATATATACAGTCTAGAGCTCACAAAAATCCTTGAGGCCTGGCAGGGGACACAGGACCTCTGGGAAACCAAACTGAATTTCTTCCTCACTGTAGACCTAGCCCAGGACCTAATTCCTGAGGTCACTGGGAGTGTCAGAGATGGGGCTGTTCACTCTGCTCCAGAAGGTGTCAGAGAAGGATCCCCTTTCTCCACCCCTTCTCAGATGCCCATCAGTGCTCTGGGCAGTAACAGATGGTAAAATCTGACCCGGCTAACAGATGTCATGGGCAGCAGCACCAATGTGTGTTGAACTTGGAGCTGCAACTCTACCTTTTCAAACCTGCCTCCAGCTTTAAGTTGCATGGGGGCATTCTGACTAAACAACTTTCATCTTTCACATGATTTTTTGTTTATTTATGTAATTTTCTCACCCTCTTTGTGTGAGTTAACAAGGAGAGGAACTGCAGAGCATGGCATGTGTGTGCACCAATTACTGGTGGAGGATATGAAAGTGCAAATACCTGAATACCTTGCAGATTAGTCTCCAGTGGCTCCTCTTTGTGTGTTCTGAGTTCATGTTGCCAGATTACTGCTTTTTCTTTTTAGGAGCAGCCTTAGATAGATATGCTGGAGCAGCAGAAGAAAAAGCCATCTGAGTGTGAATTTAGTCAGAAAACACAATAAACACAGCAAAAGTCAAAACATCATCATTAAAGTACCATTACCCCCTACAGTCTGTTTGACTGATAAACACAACACACCACGCAGAACAGGTAAACAAGCAACAGCAAACAAACCCTGCCACTTCACAGGAAAGGATGGAAAATATTGGCACTGCTCCTTTAGCAATTGTTTCAAACTCCTGAACTGAACCACTCTCAAGACTGCTGGCAGTGCTTGAAGCTTTGCTGGGTTTGGTGGCTCCTTTGCCAAGCCTTCTCCAGCTGAACCAGAAAGGTGTTTTAGCTGGGTACAACATCTGCAGACAGACACCTCACTGGCTCAGGCCAGCTCACCTGGAGTGTGCACACTACAGGAAAGCTACAATCCAAATTAACAAAACCTTTCCATCTCTTGGTTACTCAGGAACTGGGGACAAGTGATTTGTCATCAAGGCCAGCTCACCTGCCACAAAAGCTTGCATTGAGTAAAGTGATGCTGCACCAGTTCATACAAGCAGAGGATTTGGGAAAATGCCCTGTGAAATTCCTCTAAATTCATCAGAATGAACACCAGAGAATTGTTTTCTCTCAAGGCCAGTAAGAAAATGTGTGTTCTACCTTTGTGGAAGATCAAGTTAACTGACATTAACATGAAGATAAATCAACATAAGTACATGTATCTTGCAACTTCATCTAGAGCTGAGTGAGAACAGAAATGTTACAGAGTGCCCAGAGTATACTTCATTACTCCTTCTTTGGAATTTTCCTTGATTCTGCTCATCTTTCCAAACTCCAGGCAGCCCCATACAGTGCCATGGGCCATATCAGGCACGAGTCCAAGTCTCCTGTGACCCCTCCAGGTCTCTGTCTCTCCTCACCATTCTGTCCTGATGGCTGCAGGGCAGACTGATGTGTCACCTCATCACAGCAGCACAGAGGTCTAATTAAAAGCCAGATCCAGTAGCCAAAGACCCACATGCTTGTTCCCAGTTTGAATTGCTTCTGTTTGCTAAGTTTTTGCCTTTCTGTGAACATAAGGCTCTACACATCCATTTCAAATAGGTTCTAAAAATGCATCTGCTGTGCATGTGAAGTATTTTCCATAAAGGTATTCTTCCATTAAGTATCACTGAGCTTGTGTCTCCGAGGAATATTGATGCAAGCCTGAGATTTTCAAAACTTGGGGCAATGTGATTTTAGCAGATATAATCTTCCCTAACAGCAATTTCTGAAGATTCTGGGTCCCTCTGAAGATTGCTGAACCTGATCACCCAAAATCACTCGTTGTTTTTGCTGCCATGCTGCTGATGCAGGTGTGTGGAAGGTACATTTACCCACACATTTTCCTTCACAAGGGCCCAGGGCTGGGTTCCTCTTCTCAGGGCTGCTCAGGCACAATGAACAGCTCTGGGGCAGCCAAACTTCTGCTGCCTTGTGGCAGGGAAAGCCCAGGGGAAAACTCTCTTTTTAAAAAAAAAGAGATGTTTTCCTTGCAGTTCTTCCATTTCAAGCTCTGCTTTGCACAAGCAGGTGTTCTAGACTTACTGATTTACTGGTGATTATTACACATTCAAAGAGCAGCTGACACTTCACCTTGCAGATTGAAGGGAACACAAAAACCAAGACAGTTTCTCTCTGAAATGTGCAAATGATATGGCCTCAAATTCTTTCATTTTCCATTTGCATGGTACTATGGACTTTCAGCTTTCTCCTGCTCTGACAGAAACTGCATCATGGGTTGCTTGCAAATTCCCACTGAAAGCAAGTGGCATGTTCTCACTGGCTTCAAGGAGTGCCAGAATGGCTTTTGTGTCATTTTAAAGTATAGCAAATGATGTCCCTTTCCTTGGGCAGCATAAAATACTGTACTTGGTACATAAAAAACTGTTTGACTAAGAAAAAGGACCCCAAACTTCTCTTTTTAGTGCTTCAAGCCTTTTCAATGCCTGTGGCCCTCCCGGCAGCTGCACTACTTTAACAGAGCAGTGGAGGAAGAGAAACTGGAAAAAACATAACTGAAATATGAGTAAACAACCTAATCTGCAACACAGATCTGTAGCAAGCCTGGTTTCACTGCCAGTGAAGTCCAAGACAAGTTTCATCTTCCCAGCAAGCAGCAGAACATTTTTACTCAGAATTAAAAAGCATGAGCACTTTACAAGTTCATATACTTCAAACATGCTGCCCGTAATTGGGTCAAGTGAACATTTATGCCACACGCTTTTTCCCACCAAGTTTCATAAAGCTTTTGCAAAGTCCAGAGCCTTCTTTTTGCATTTTCTGAGAGAGACAAAACAGTTTGAGAAGTCTGGGTTGCCCTACACCTTCCTTTCTCAAGCAGAAGACAAATGTGTCATTCTTACTTCAAGATTAACTTTTATTACCTGGGATATTGTTGTGGCTTTCAAGTCCAATTTAATTCACCCCAACGTCAACTGACAAAGCCGATCTTTATTTACACAGCCTGCAAAAAAGTATTCCTGGCAGGCTGAAGCACACAGACAGGAGCAAACACCTTTATCTGTTCCATGGTTTGCACAAACACACTCCTTGCAGCCTGCAGTGCCCACCTGGCAAGTCTGAAAATCCAAGCCCTGCACGGTGCCACTGCTATTTGTACTGGGGGATGAGATCCACAAGGAAATACCACTTCAAAAGAAATTCTGACCCACAAAGTCACTATCCTACCCCACAGGTCTGTTCTCTGCCAAATGCAACTGGTCCAAGTCTGTCATCATGTGTCCCATCTGCCTTCCCAGTGACCCCGTACTGCCAACCTTATGCAGGTAAATCCCTGAGGAGCTGGTTCCAGGAAGGGCCTCTAATGCTGCATGTGGAGAGGCCAGATGGGACTTGCAGCAAGCCACAGCTTGATTGTCCTGAGAAAATGCCACTCCTTAGCCAGCCCCTCTCCTTTAACACACGTATGTAGGGCTCAAAAAGCCCCTAAAGCAGAGGATCAGCCCTGCTTGGCCTCACAGGGGCTTTAAAGGCTGTGAAAAAATCAAATGCTACATGAATGACATCCAGGAGCCACAGGCACAGCCTTTGTTAGTGCTGAACGCAATGATGATGATGATTTGAAAAAGCCAAATTTTACATTAAGAGTCTGACTGAAGGGATTTGGAGCTGATTAGAGGGTTTAAGCCAGGAGATGTTCCTTACAGTAACCCAATCTAGCTCAGTGAGACTATCTATATCAAATCCATATTGCTATTTTTATTTCCACAGTGGAACTTCACTACCAAACATATTGACTTGAGCTGGCCACAAAGGAAAGTGCTGGCAAAACCTATTCTGAAATAATTTTAGTGCTGCTCTGGCATGTTCCAGCAGGAAACAGTTCACAAGGCTCGGCCTTGGAGGTTACACTTATTACTTACATGTACAGAAACCAGCACTCAGGATGAACCATCTGTATTTTAAATATGAGGGACTGAGGCACAGAAAAAGAATAATGTCCATCCTCTCCTAAGAAAAACTATCCACTGTAAATATGTGATTTGTGAACTATCACACATTGGACTCTTATCTTCAGTTAGACTTTTTTCCTCATCCTTTCAGGACTAGAATATCATTAGTCTGATTGAAGACTCTGTGCCTTTATTTCCTCCTTCCCCTCGGAGCAAGGCCACTCCAATCAGCGTGTGTTCATCCTGCAAATCAGTCTCTGGGAGCTGCTTTCCTCAGCAGCTGGATGCTGGCTCCATCTCTGAGCTCCACTCAGCTGCTCTGCTACTTGCCACCAAAATGCAGCACGTCAGGCTCATGACAATTAGCACAACACAAGTCTAATTAGAAAGGAAACACTGTGTTATCTGCAATGATTTGGAGATGGAGGAAGCTGATGTGTGCTTTAGGAACCTGTCTTGCTGCACAGTAGTTCATGGTAACACCCACCTCACAGCCCATTAGCAAATCAAAATATTATACTGTATAAATACTACTTTGCTCTTTTCCTTTTTACAGAAGCCCCAGGTCTCAGAAGCCTCCATTACTGAGCACATGTGACTTGGTTATATTGGAACATTGTAGGAAATGGAAAGCAGCCCTGACTGTCCAAAAACAGCAAAATGAAAGCCAGAATACTGTATACTTTGGCCCTGTCTCTAGAGAAGTAGCCCCAGCTAGCCTGCAGACATTTTTCACTGCAATACCTATTGGCAGAACCAAGGAAACTCTACACTGGATGATGCTGAGCATGGACTGTCAGCCCTTCTGAGCTGGGCTGGTCCCCTCTGCTCGCTCTTTCCTGGAGAAAACAATGCAAGCCACCAGAAATGCAGACAGCACTGCTTCAAACTGCAGCCTGGAATCCAAACCTGCCAGAGAGCTGAAGGCAGAGATGTGCATGTCTGACAGCAAGAGAAGGATGTGAAGGGATGTGCAGCTGCTTTGCTGCACAGCTTCTCCAAGGGGGAATTGGAGAGCACAGACACAGAGCACGTTCTCACTTCTAGCTGAGATAAACATTTACAAGCCATTCCTTTTAAACAGGAAGGCACAACATTAGGACACGACCTTTCCTTCAGTGTGAGGGCAAGGCAGCCCAACTCGGTGCAGACATCCAGGAGAGATCCACACTGTTCCACTGCTCTGTTATTACAGGTGGGCTGCATTTCACATCCAACCAGGAAGGTGCCAGTTTATGGCTCTGTGGAAAAACCTTGAAAATGCTGGCGGGTGCATGTCTAACGATGCCAGACTGGTGCTGCAAAGCATCATATGTAGATAAAGCACTGAAGGAAATGTCTGTGTGCCAGTGAATGAGCATTTAGGCAAATAATCCTAAACTGTACGTGCAGATTTGGTGTCATTACACTACTATTACAGATGCCTACCCTGCTTTTCTTCTTTTAAAAGCCATTCTGATGTTTTATCATTAACTTTCTAGCTGGAAGCTGATAAAACTTGAAAGACAGCAACAAAAGACATTGGAAGATTAATTTACAGAGAAAATCTGCAGATTTTGAAAAGCCACACTCTAATTGCAGCTTGAAAGATGAAACACAGTTCTTGTTTGTATCACATCCCCCATGCTTCCCATATGGATATATATGTGCAGACCATTTTTTACTGTGGGGAACTATCAGATACCACTTTGTATTAACTGAGAAGTAGATATTTATAGCAATTTCTTTTAAAATCTGAAATAGGTCAAAGACTGAAAGGTGGTAAGTTTGGGCTTTTGTATCCCAGCCTGAGACAGTTTAATAGGTGGAACTCCTGCTCAAAGCTGAATGCTTCAAAACCTTTGAAAGGGCTATCAACAAGTTTTCTAGATTAGCTCTTCAATACTGTCATTTCCAGAATGACCAGTGATTTTTAAATCTTGACTCACAATTAAAAAAAAAAATTGAAAGAATTCATAATATCCATACAAGCCATCAAAGAATCTGGTAATCCTGCAGTAAAAAACCCCCCAAACATAACTGTACAAATATGTTAAATGTAAAATTCTTCCCTGTTGGGAAACTGGCTTCTCATCACTAAAAGCCTTAAGTGGACCCTCAGCCTTAGCTTACAATTCCTGTCAATCAGGAGGAGACAGAGAGACAGAGGAACCCCTCAAGAGGTTTAGTTGAGACTTAGGAAGAATTAATTCCAACACCAACTGCAGAGAACCAAAGCTCTGGAACATGCAATTCCAAAAGCTTGAGAACATTTTTTTTGAAGAAGCACCAGATACAACCATGACTTGGAAATACAAACTGTGCCCAACTGGCAAAGGTCTTCTGCATTATTTAACAACCTGGAAAAATGCTAATGCTGTATTTGATTTTTGAAACCTGCAAACACTCTCTAGTGAAAAGCAAGTATACCACTTTGGGTGTATATGCTGTGCATCGTGAGGTTCTAGCATTTTCAGACAGGCCACTCACACAAACCTGATTTTTACTAGAAAGTTTTTTCCCCTTCTGGGATACTTTTATTGACACTGAGTTTTCCTCAATAATAACATGTGCAAAACTGCTGGGAACCTATTTGTAAGCATTATGTCAGCAGCTATATCAGCATTAACTTACAATTAAACATTCAGGAAAAATAAGATGAAAAGGAGAGGAAAACTTTGGGAAACACATAAAACTCACAAAGTTTTCCTTACTTAATTCAAGAACGGTGCTGGCTGGCATTGCCAAGCTCTGCAGTGGCTCTGGCGTGTCTGATTTTGCTGTAAAATTCTGATTTTCGTTTTCTTTCGTGAAATTTACCGTTCCTGTTTAAAGGGGTTTTCTTCCCCAGAGATTCATCTTCTGTTTATATGCAGATGAAAATGATCTAACTTGAGATGGTTGGAATCCTGAATAGAGCCCAGAGACAGTTAAAAAAGGAGTGCCTCTTTAGTCCAGAAAACTATTACAGTCCATCATTTTAACAAAGCAGTAGGATCTTTGTGCAAGGTGTGTAAAGCTGGATGTTCCTTTCATTCTACCCTGGCTTTCAGATTGTAAACATTATAAACTCATTTTTTCTGAGAATTAATTGCCATAGATCTAGGCCAGTCTGGTCAGGTGAAAAGCAGCACAGGGCAAGAGTCAGAAATGAGAATTTCAGTTAAGAGTCGAAATACATTAATAAAGGTATGACCTTTATTAAAAAAAATAAACGTTCATACCTACATAAGGTATATCTGTATGTTTTAGATTGTCCTGTATTTCTGGTAATAACTGTGGTTATTGCACAGAGAACAGCAATTTGTCCAAACCAAACCATAAATAATTAAGGCCAGGATTTTGACATCGGATCTGCGTGGGTGGATTTTTGCACCCCCGCGGATTCAGTGGCAAGGATCAAAGATTAGGAAAGCCAGAAATACACTCAGAATGTGAATATTGCTCAAGTCCATCACCTGGCATTTCCAGGGCAGGGAAGGGTCTGCTTTCACTGCCACCCTCCCATCTGAGGGACAGATATTTGCAGAGTAGCAAACGATGGCATTCTTGTCCCACCCTGCCCATATCCCATCCACCTCTTCCAGTCACTCCTCCTGACTATTCTAAGAAAATAAGTTTAGCCCAATAAAATAAGTAGAGCCCTCCTCTCAAGCTATATACCAAACTTATATTACAGGCTCTTTTTTAATATTTTTTTAAAATTTTTAATGGGACTTCCTAAAAAATAGTGTTGATTTTTATGTCAGCTGTTCTGAAAGTTGCTGTTGTTTGTGGTGTGGGGCAGGGGCAGATCTGCTGCTCCTGCTGAGGAAGCTGTGGATGGCTGGCACACAAGAAGTAACCCCATGCTATCAAATACCTTAGTTTCCCTTGACAGAAGAGAACTTGTTGCAGCAACATTTGGGAATTTTGACTTAAATCATCATCATAATACAGCTCCCATTCATATGGAATAAAAGGGAGAATACTATGGCTGACATTAAGGGCAGAATCAGCCCAGATGATGTTCCCCAGTTGCCTTAATTTGTGGGAGAAATTCAAAGCTTATCAAAAATTCAGCTGATTTCCATGGAAACAGGATTTTAACTTGTGAATCAAAACTGCACAAGGGCCAAAATGCCAAACACAAATTATAAAAATATTTTTCCACACTGGGATTCTCAAAATAAGAGGCAGATAGTTAAACAGAAGAGAAATAATGAATTCACAAGGGACTAATTTTTTATCATCCACACTATCTGGTTTAGTAGAGTGCATATCTACCTATATTTGCCTATGTTTTGAATATTTCATTAAATGCCCTAATATTAAAACATTTACATATTTTTTATGGTTTTACTATCTCCAATAAAAGCAGAAAGTATGTGGAGAAGACACAGCAGCATTTAGTTCAGCATCTCAGCACAGGCCAGTCACCATCTGGACTTCAACTCTGCTTAAACTCTGTTTATGGAAACAGCCAAATACATTTTTACTGAATATCCCAGTGGAAACATTATCAATAGCATTCTCTGCTTCAGAATTATCACTTCACCTGAATACTCACAAAAAAAAAAAAGGATGATTATTCCCCTGGAACACATTGGGGGTATATGATTTCTCTAAGCAAACAAGGCTCATTGTTGTTGTACTTTTGTCTTTGCAGTAACCCAGGCCATTGCAATAAATACTTGCAGTAACATTTAACACTGGCAGTGACAAAGCTATGTAAGAGCTAGATTATTTTGTATTTTTCAGTATTTCACTGTAGGAGGTTTTACAGTCCTCTTTCAGTTTACACAGTTTTTCATAATCTACAAAACAAACACAAAAGTGCAAATATCCAGTTCAGGCCAAGGATACAGAGCAGCATGTGGTGTTCTGCATTATACCCAAACTGCTGAATTTTTAAACATCTGACTGTCTAGGAAGAGCTTTTTCAGAACACATGACTTGGAGAAATTTTAAGTTCTCTATGGAGACTGTGCAGTGTTAAGGCTCTGATGCAGCTTAGATTTAAAATTTATGAAAATAAGAGAAAAAGTTTAGCAACATTGTTTTTCAGCTCTTAAAATAGTGAACAGATTCCCTTCCAAACTGAAGAGTAGAAAAAAAAAATAGTTTAATTTAAATTACTAGGAGTCCTTCCATTCCATCCTATGACATTTTTATCTGGCACATAGGTGGTGGTTTGTTAATTTGGTTTTTTTCCTTTCAAATATCTTCACTATTTGATCAGATCTTTAAGATGGTTGAATATTTATCCACTAATTTTTCCATTTAATGCCCAATTTTCTTTTTTAATAAACAGCATGCACTGCAGATACACATCGAAATACAGAAGAATACTTCAGAATTGTGTATTTGTTCTGCTGGGATTTATTTATTCTTTCTACACAACTTTGTGTTTAAGAATCTTCAAAGCACTCCAAAAATAAAACAGCAATGTTACATGTAACTTTTTAAGTCAAGGAATCATGGTTTCCTAAAGATAGCTTCTAATGAAAGCCAGGGGGTTTTTTACACCACCTTTACTGATGCAATTATATTTAATCACTGTTAAGAGTCAAGATTTTTAGCAGCTAGATGAAGTATACTGGATTAGCTTAATAGCCATATCTTTCTCAGACTTTTTAAAAGCTGTTTTTCTTTCCATTGAAGCAGAGAGAGAGGGGATTGGAAACTTCCAGTGTTTCTTTTGTAGACTAAAGTGGTTTAACTCTGTCTGCTCATATAAGAAGACAACTCTAATTCTCACGGGTCAAGAAAGAGAACAAACAAAAACTACATTCCCTCTCTACATCAGCCAGAAGCACTGAAGTATTGTCAGAAAGGAAACGGGACAGAAAACACTAGCTGCTGTACCAAAATATACAGGAATAAAATAAAATTTAAAAAAAAAAAAAAAATCCTTCAGGAAATTTGAGACCCAAATCTCTTCAAAGTTTTACGAAAAAGAGAGCCTGTGCATTTACAGCTAAACTGGATGAATCCATCACTCCACTCAATACCCCAAGGAAAATGTGGCACGTAGTATATTAAGTTAACAAAAAACAAACAAATGTACAGCTAATAAGTCTGAAAATTCAAACCTTAAGTTCCTCATTATAAAAGCCACAAGTGACTTTCTAAGCAGGACTACCCAAACCACTATGCTGAGTCCCTAGGGACAATCAGTTTTCCTTCTCATCTTCTTTGCTGCTTTTGTAGTGATGTATAAAAGTTGAGTTGTCTGGGGCTCAACCACTTTCAGGCAGCTTTGAGCAGTCACCAGCCTAGTGATGAGATGACCATAGGTGATGAAAGGACAAGGTTAACTCACAGTTTCGGAGTTGGTGTTGGTGTTTCATGTGCCACATGATGAATAACAACATGAGAGGCCCCTATTCTTCTGAAATAGAATTGGCTTTTCTTTAGAGAACGGCGTAGAGAAACACAAAAAACCGGGGTAACCTTCAGGTCATGCTCAGACAGATTGACTGCCTGGTGCCTCTTTCAGACCTTACCTTCCTCCTTCTCCTCTCGGAAATGCAAATGCATCACCCCAAATTTCCTTCTGACAGTTGTGCTTTCCATTGCCAGTGTGCAAACATTTGGTGACTGACTAGAGATTGCTCACCCTCTAGGGGTTTAGAGACCCCTAAAGGCTGCCTCTTTGATTCCATTTTCCTTCAGACATGCTGAGCTCCAGCACAGCCTCTTGCTTTGTCCACCTCATCGATGCCTCATCACTGCCCCGTGCCCTTCTTCTGCCCCCTCCTGCATCCCTGCTGAGGAGGGGAGAGCCTGCTCAGCCACACACTGAGCCACTGCTGAACTAAACCCTTGTGGCTCCCTTCCCACCAGCCCCAAATCTTACTTTATTTTCTGCATTGCTCACAGGTTCATCCCTCTCTTCCCTCTCTCCTGGACTCTGCTGTGTCCTGCAAAAGTGGCCGTTGTTCTGCACCTTCTCCTGGACACTTCAGCTGCTCTTGTTCTTTGATTCATTCCTTCAGGGTAAGATGTTTTTTTCTCAGCAATTCCTCCTGTAAACTGGAATCACATGTCCCACAAATGATCCTGTCTCTAATTAGGAGATCTTTTATGTCTCTAACGTACATGTGCATGCCAGAATTTTCCACCACACAATGCAAGCATCTATCCTCTTCTTGCTTTTGGGATTTAGAGAAAAGTATCCCTCTGCTACCTCCTGAACATTTTCCTCAAATACTTTTCCCAGCTGTTTCAGGGTTTCTGTACTCATTCCTGGCAATTTTATTTCACTCTTTCATTTTGTCTGGTGAAAGCATAAGAAAGCTCTACCTTCATCTTGTCATTTTTATCCCCTTTGTCAGGCTCATGCACAGACACAGCTCTTCCACATGGGCCTGAAATCTTGGTCCATCAGTTTTGCATTCTGAGGGGTCTGGTTCCTTGCAGGGGGTTACTCTGCCCACTTCTAGGTGCTGTTAATCAGATTTTTTTCCTCTCTGTGGATCTCTCAGCCTGCCTGATGCTAACCATGCTTCCATGCACACCATTCTAGGTAAAGAACATGAGGGCTCCATATTTTTGCAGCAAACTTTACTATGGGTATTCAGAGAGCTTTTAATACCCATAACATGTGGATATCTCAATTGGGTGTGATGACAGCAAAATATCAGTGTTTCAAACTATACTTCTCTCTTCAAGTTCCAATTGGGGTCTCACAGTCACTGTGACAGGAGTTTGCTCTCACAAGTTTGGCAGGCACTCCCAAATCACCTCACCTCCATCCTGCCTAAGTAGTGGATTTCTTTTCCTAGATTTCTAACAGCCATGTTTAGGAAAACTACAACATTCTCTAATGGCACGTGTCCTCCAAAGAAGTGATGGTGTCAGTCAGTCCCAACTGCAGAAAACATGCTTGCTCAAAAAATCCTGGAGGCAACGCTCAACCCTAACAAGTCACCTGGCAGAACAACTTCTCTCTTCTGCAGCACAGCTCCTTGACTCTGCAGCAGACACAGCCTTCTCTCCATTAATTCATGCCTCTAAGAGTTTCAAAGCTCCACAAGCTGAAGGGAAGCTATATTTTAATCATGTTCATCAGCTCTGATAAACAGTCAGAGGCTGTGCTCTGGGAAGAAGCTCAACCCCACAGGAGCAGAGCACCTTGAGGCTGGCAGGGGGCTTGGAAGGTGGGAGCTCCTCACTGTCCCAGGCTAAGGAGCTCCACTGAGTCTCCAGCACAGATGCACCTGCCTGAGGCATCCTGGTGCTCTCTGACCCTGCACCCTCAGGTCAGGGCAGGAGGAGGCCAGAAAGGATTCTCAGGACAGGGAAAGGATTCCCAGGACAGGGAAAGCACTCCCAGGACGGGTGGTGTGTCCAGGGGGTTGCCACAGCCAAAGGGGCACAGCACCCCCAGGTCACCAGCACAACAGGGCTACACCTCAAAGAAGTAAAAACTCCTTTAAAGTGCTTTATCAGAGCAAATTCTGGAAATTCTGCAAAGGAGGATGTCAGAATTTAAATTGTTCTGCGGGGTCACTGTATGCTTCATGTGGCCACAGATACCACCAAACCACACCACCAAATGACAGTGACATCCATGAGAGCCAAGGGCTGGGATTCAATCTGCTGCTGCCCCTCTTGGAAGCCTCAGTGAGAGCAAATTTTAAGAGCTGAGTTCTAAGATTTGGGACCGGTGCAGGGCTTTCTTTTTGCAAATGCAATTTTAAGGCTTGATTTAATTGTTGCTAAAAATAAGGTAATAGAAGGGTTCCGGTCTTGCACTATAATGAACTGCAGGCTCCATTGTTTGAAGAAGGAAAATTGCATTGATGAGACTGGATCAAAGACAAACAAAAAAATCAGTTATTTCCTCTTGAGGGTAAAAAATTTGGGAGGCTCACGCTTTTTCAAGCAGCCCTTACTGTGGTTTAGAGGCAGAAAGATCTTGTAGTCAGATTTGATTTATTAACAAAACAAGAAGGAAAAAAAAAAAAGAGAAGTGGGCACATGAAGACTCCAGTGTCAGAGAAGACTCAAAGAAAACCAAATGTAGCAGTTCCGATTACAAAGTGGAACATGTGCCCAAGCTTGCTTTGTTTCAGAAATGAGCTGCAATGCAGACAAGGGAATGGCATTTGTAACAGCTACAACTGCCTGCCATCCCCAGGCAGGAAACCTCCTGCTAAACTTCAGAGGCACCACCATTTTTAATTCCTTGCCAACATACACACTTGTCATGACTGTTGGGATGCCAACCATTTCATGACACAATCCAAACAGCAAGAATTTTTAATCCAGGGAATACTCAGAGCAAGTTATGTCAGTCCCTGTGCCTCATTCCAGAGTCTGAGAATAATACAGGGCATAGCCATCACAATTAAACCTACATACACTTAAAATTATTTAGTCTTTCATGCTGTTTTTTAATGATTGTCTATTGTAGCCAGTCTACTCTACTAAATCTGAATTTTGTGGACTATTTACTTGTCCAATAATACTGAAATTTAAAAAAAAAAAAAAGAGCAGAGAGGCCAGGTGATTGCTTGAATCCAGGTTATGAAGGCAGTTTTACAGATGCATGTCCTGATTACATCAACCAGCTCAGGAGCCCTAAACTCTCCTGTGATTTGTGAAGCTCTTCCAAAGACAGCTGAGTGGTCACAGGGTATTGATAGATCATGTCAGGCTGTTAAATGAACAAAACACTGCACTTTCTCTAAAATACTATCCTATAAACAGTATTTGTAGGAGTGCTGTGTGAATGTATAAATTTAGGGCAGTCAGTGTGCCTGTGACCAGCAGCTCCACATTTACAATGAAAACATGTCCTTAAAACTTACTTTTCAACAACAGTGTGCACTCTGGAGTTTTCACAGAGCAGAAGCAGTTCCCTCCCATTAAAAAAAAAATATCAAACCAAAAAGAAGTTTAAAAACCTTCAACAAAATATCAGAATCATATCCTGAGTATTGCATGCCTAGGTTTCATCAAAGAATACCAGACACACCTGCCAAAGGGCTCCACCACCTTCCTTCAGCTTCCACCTTTTCCTAGTCTGCTACCCCTCTCAAGAATTGCTGCAATCCCCTGACAGACACACTGGGCTGGGAGTGCCTGAAGTCTTTGAAAATGTGAGACAAGGGAGACAAGGACCTCAGAACTGGAGGGGTTTTACTCAGCAGCTGAACTGGGTTTCTTAAAAACCAATGTCCCCCATCTCAGGCCACCTGGAGACAGAGAAGTGACAGGAAAAGGGGGAATGGCTTCACACTGACAGGGGGAAGGGTTAGATGGGATATTGAGAAGAAATTCTTCCCTGTGAGGCTGGTGAGGCCCTGGCACAGGCTGGCCCATCCCTGGCAGTGTCCAAAGCCAGGTTGGATGAGGTTTGGAGCAGGCTGGGACAGTGGAAGGTGTCCCTGCCCATGGCAAGGAGTGGAACTGGATGGGCTTTAAGGTCCTTTCCAACCCAACCCATTCCATGGTTCTGTGATCCTGGGGTTCAGTGTAAAGGAAAAATTAAAGACTGACCAGGAGGTGTCCTGAAATTGTCCTGTTAAAAGGAGAACACCTTTTCCCAGCCAGTTTGACAGGCACTAGTTCCAGTTCCAAGCAATGCGGGTGTGTGGGGCATCTCCTGAGACTTCAACCTGCTGGCCATGGGATGCCCAGGAGGGCACTCACCACACCTGAGGAGGACAGAGACATTTCCAGAAACCCCCCTTCCATCCAGGACAGGTTTGTAAAGCAGGTGGGGAAACCCACCCACCTCATCTCATCATCTACAGAGAAATGATGCCCTGGATGCTTTAAATACAGGAATATCAACAAATTTGATATCTATCTATCTATCTATCTATCTATCTATCTCATGTTTTGCTTTAGTTGGGTATGGAGCTTCCAGGGATAAGAATTCACATATGCTAACATTGCTCATTTAAAAATTTGGTTCAACCAATTACTAATATAGACAAGTTATGGGAAATTGCAAAATAATATTATGATACTATGATTATGAGACCATATGTGGTAATTTCAAAAAATACAATATGTATGAAAAATTAGGAACATGACTTATACCAAAATCTTTAAGAAAGAGCATGACTTGCCCAAAATACTCTAAATTAACACTACTCCTGTTCCACCTTTCTCCTGGTTACCCAGAGAGTTTAAGCATCCTCTTATGCCGTTTCTTGCGAGATCTTTTTGTTCCTTAAAATCTTAAAATAAAATTTCTTTTTTTTCCCCCCCATTGTTTGATAGAGCTTTTTCTCACAGGACCTCCTGCACAGGAATCCTGTACAGAGACAAAGAGCCACAGACTGCAAACCACTGCTGTGTTTAACTGAAGCTGTCGGTGCTTTTTCAAACCCATCAGAAACAGGACTGAATTCTAAGGAACATGCACTCATCCCGTGATCATTTTTCAGCTGGAGATTGAATCAGCCAGCTGACTGCACAAATGAAGATTTTCTTTAGAGAAGGAAAAGGTTACAGTCAAAGCACAAAGTTCTCAGAGTTTAAAAGATGCCAAAGGAAAGGCTGCCCTCTGCTCAGGAAAAGTGAACTGTTATGACTGAACTTGCCTATGGCACCAAATCAGCACTGAAAGTTCAGCCCAAATATTTTAAGTCTGGCAATATTCTAAGGAACAATGACAGTAAGAGGCAACCAGGCTCTCCCACAATTAACCTCCCTTGTTTTACTGCTCTCATGTCAGTTGGAGAAAGTCAATACCTTTACAATTATCTAACTTCAGGATATGTACTAATCTTTATGTTACATACTGTATTTCTACCCCAGCACATTCCTTCTCGGGGAAAAAGCAAAAAAGAAAAAAGGATTATCAGTCATTTCCTGTGGGCTGGAAAGAAATCCAGCTTGAAAGGCTTGCAAGAGCAATTTAATATTGGAGCAACTGCACTGTCCATTCTCTGTATTCATTGCTCACCAGCTGAGTGAAGATCACTTGTGTACAAAGGCATCTGCTTTTCACAGGTGGGTCTGACAAGCCCAAATTATTCCATTTCTTGTGGAATTACAAAGAAAACTGCAGCTGAGAGGAAAAAAAAACCAACCCACATAAGCAAACCTCTTTCTTTACCTGAACACACCCAAATTAACTTTCAAACAATTTAACAAGCATGGGGTCAGCCTCTCCTCTCAGCTATTACTTATTGTACACACTGATAATGTTCTGACTACAAATTGATTTTAATTATTTAATTATGTGACAGTATATTGACAGTATCATTGGGCATTAATTGATTTTATTGTTAACTGTGTTTCTTGCTCAAAAAATGAACTTCAGCCTCCAGAGACTTTAATCTCAACAAGATTTCATACATTAGAGTTCTTGGAATAGACCACTTCCTTAAAAATACATGAGGATCAAGTTTTAGAAGATTTTGATTTAGTTTCTGATCTTGCAATTTATTCTGAGGTCTAGCCCTAAAGAGAGACATGTATTACTAGACTTAGATACATCAGAAGTAGCACTAATAACTCACTGTTTTCCTAAGCACCAAAACCACCTCTTAACCAGATTGATATTTTTTTTCTTTCTCTTCATTTTTAAAAAGAAGATTCTTACGATGAGATATTTGTGTTTTAAATTCAGTGTAAAATATACAGACACACAAATCTCAACTTTTTAACACCAACTAAAGACATAACCAAGATAAAAAACATCAAACTGGTAACATCTCCTCAATAGATGTCATCCCTCTAGACAATTATTGAAGACCTCAAAACTCCTGACCTCCAAGTACCCTCTCAGATCCACAGCCCCAAAGTGGAGTCCCAGGTGTTGCAAAGATAAATGGGCTTCACAGCCAATATACACAGGCTGGTTTGGACCAAGCTGTGAGAGGAATCAAATCACAGATTCTCTAAGGGCCCTTATAGAAACTGTGTTGTGGCAACTCTCACACACCAGGGACCCCCCCCAGACTGACACTTCAGCTCATCTCAACTGCCTCAGAGCTGACAGAAAAGATGTACAACCCCTGAAGTGAAAAGGTCTGCAACATACAGACACAGGCAATCCAAACTTTACATATTTATACATATATGTATGCATGTACACATGTACACATTTATATATGTATGCATGAACACACAGGTTTTTATGCAAAACAAAATAACACCATTCCGTGCCAGGATTCCTGGGCAGCTTTTCCATGTGCTTGATGTAATCCACAGTTGGGCCATGCAGGCTCCAGATCAGCACGATGGATTCCTCAGCCAAATGGTAATTTACAGGAGTCATTTCCAGAAATAGGGCACTGATGTAATGGTTACACAAGCCTTTGCCTGTGTTCATTAATACCTCTGGTGTTCTGGGGTGCACAGTGTGGTACTTGTGTCCAGCTATCGTTCTTATCTGCAGCATTTGGAGTGATAGCAAAGACAAAATAGGCATGCTTTGCCTTTATTGCAGAGACACAAATGATGGCAGGAGAGGGGATAACCAGATTCAAGAAATAAATACACAAATGAATCTGCATGCTGTTGATTACCCCACACTTATTACTGTGTGTTCTACCACAAATATTCTCTTTGATGCTTACAAGAAAGATGAGCTACAAACGCTGCAAGAATGCTTATGCCCATTACTGTATTAATTATAAATGTGTCTGTCTACAAACAAATGAAAAAGAATGTCTGTTTGTGGGCCCAGGCCAAACTCCTATGGCCATGAAGTGAGCATTCCATTATTTGTCATTTGTCATAAGCAGCATTTTATATTGCCCTGAATGGGAACACCTGCACCATTAACAACTGTGCCCAACATGCATTTAGGAAACAAGGCTTCTGGAATGTGTTTTAGTTACATATGTGACCCCAAACAATCCAGAGGAAAAAAGTCATGAATAAGGGAACATACTGATAGCCTCTGGAAAATGCTCCTTATATAGAATCCTGTGACTACAGCTGCCTGTACTGCATTGACAGAGAAATAAGGAAGTACACTGGAAGAGTTTAATTCACTGAATGTAAGATAATGGGCACCACTACAGAGCACAAACCAAAAGCACTAGGGACAAGCAATGGCATGAACTGTACACAGTGCAAATATTGCAGCTATTTCTCTGGAGCTAAGCAAGACTGTCCTACTCAGTGGTTCCCACTTTCCCTGCTTACCCTAACACCTATTTTTCATAGTTAAACACTTCTGTACTTTGACACATATTTTCAAAAGAATAAAGAAAACATGATACATCCTTTCACTTTTTGAAATACTAAGCAATTGCTTTGTATATACATATATACATTTATATATATTGAATTCTGGTAGTAAACTTGGGCTTACTGTTCTTTCTGCTTTGATTATTTGAACAAATATTGCATTGACATTTTCTAACGATGCTGCTTTGTATATACATAGGGGTCAACGCACAAACAGGATCCTCCTCTGAATTACACCTTCATGCTTTGCACCAGCTTCTACTTTGCAGCTAAATTGTTTGTTCTTTATTTTTAATCTTACCTTAAGCTTCAGAAGACCTGCAGAAGTCCTGCAGACAGTGGGATGGAAAACTGCTTGGTGACTTTCATCGTGCATTTTGAATGATGGTTCAGATGAGTAAGAGCTTTTCCAGGGTTAAAATAATTTCTGCTGTAAATTTTACACTCCTGACAGGGTGGCTACATCCAGGCTGATATGCTGCAAAAATAATAAAAATAACAACTTTCATCACCCAGAAACAGGCAAATATATATCAACTGAAGCAGTAAATGTCTATAAGGGTTTCTTTTCTCTCCTTTTGTAACTGTAGGGCAGGATATCAATATTAGCTGTAAGAGAAAGGCTGCTTGCACACTGCATTTAGATCTTGAATACACAAAGAGGTTCTAGACCAGTGAGAGCATAGAAGTCAGAATTTTGCAAAAACAACCTTTTTTTTTTTTTTTTTTTTAACTGGGTCCTATGTCGGAGCTGTAAGAAGGGAGGAACAAGACATTTTCTGTGCACACATTTAAAGTGTGCAAGGGCAGCGACTCTCAAACAATCCCTCAGACAAGAATTTTGCTCTTTTTCTGTCCTCAAGCCCTCAACTCACTGCTTCACTCTCTCAATCCACGAGCTCTATGATGGCACAGCACGGGGCAGTGCTCTTTTTTGGGACACTGCACTGTGCCACCAGGAGAAGCAGCAGCTCTCCAGCTGCTCCCTACTCAGGCTGGGGAATCAGAGCATTCCCTGCACTGGGAAAAGGGACAGCAGCAGTGCTCTGAGCTGCATTTCAGTGCTGCAGGAAGGACCTGCACCTGCTCTTTGACTTACACGTCACGTAGCCCGTAAAATACCAGAGCCAACCTGAGCCGGTGAATTGGCCAGTGCAGGGGTGACATCACGGCTTCTCAAGCATCTTGGGGAATATTTATCACCAAGTTTTTCTGGCAGACAGAGCTACCATGGAACAGGCTGAGGTGGCACCTCACTTGGTAATTGCACGGGCTGTAAACTCACACTGGAAACTTCCTCAGGACAACCGTGTCCTATGTCCAGGAAGCCGGAGATGGAATCGACATTGCAAGCTTCAATGGAAGATAAAACTCATCAGTGGCTGCAGAATTATCACTCTGTCTCAGCAGCCAAGGGCCTCCTCCACACAGCTCAGCTTGGCACAAGCCCATCCTGCACCTGGTGCTCCACGAGCGACATTGTGGATGTGCCAGCCTGGCCCTGGGTGAGCCACACCCCACAGGGGCAGGAATTTTTCCTGCCCTGCTCACACAATGTTTGCAGACACCCCAAAGGCTCCTTGAGCAGTATTTGAGCACTTGACAATTCCCCCTTTAGTGGTTGTTACAGTGCAAGTTTTACCTGTAAAAATGTTTGTCCCACACTGGATAAATATGCAAATAACTGTGCTCTATATCTTTAATGAAATTAAATGTATTTTTGTATTTATATTTAATACAACATATGAAATACTAAATGTAACTGTACCCATGTGCAACACACAAACTCACAGCTTTCTATAGCAACACATATGCTGTTGGACTCAGCAAGCAATTTCTATAGGGGCAGGGTGATTAATTTCAATCCATACTTCTAAACACGTGTCTCAGAGCATTAAAGTATACTTTAATTACTGTGCCAAGCAGATGAGCACATAATAGCAGCTATCATCTCAGAACTTTACAGACGTGGTTCACTATTTGAAAAAAACTCCTCTCAGATGAACATTTGCTTTACAAAAGCAGCACACTCTTGATCTTATCGATGTTGCTTTATTTTAAAATCAAATCACAATTTCATGATACTCAGTATTGTTCTTAAAGCCTTGGGTTCTGCTGTTATGCAATTACATGACACCTAACAATTTTTAAGACTATGTATATCTCTAACCATTGTGTTTTATGCTTAAAACCTATATCTCAGCAGCTCAAAAACCAATCTGCAAAGAAACTCTACAGTGCTGCAACATCCTCTAGCATTTAAACCACGACATGATGTTCTAATCCAAGCTAATATTTTTCTGTAGTAATACCTGAAATTAGTAACGCCACACCATTAACCCAGGAATCTGCTGTGAAGGCCAAGGCCAGCCAAGAGCATCAGCTCCTGGCACTGCTTCCAGCTGATGGTCAGCAAAAATGCCCACAGCCCTTAAGGGGGCTGGACAAGAGTGATGTGGCTCACAGGGAGCCATCCCACCTGTCCTGGTGCCAGCATCCCATGGGACAGAGAGGCTCCTGTGGCACTCTGGCACTCAGAATGACCAGCAGCCCTGTGAGGAAGGGCTAAGGGACCTGAGCAGGCTTTGGGGACAGCCTCTCCACACCCAGCACGAGGCTAGGAGAAGGCAGAGCCAGGTTATTCACAGGGGGCTGTGGTGGGAGAACAAGGGACAGCTGACAGAGCTTGAAATAGGAAAGATTCAGGTTAGAAACAATGGAAAACCTTTCTGCCATGAAGTCAGCCAGGCAGTGGAAGGGGCTGCATGGAGAGGCTGTGCAGTCTCCATTCTTGGAGGTTTTCAAAACCTTGAGCCACCTGGTCTCAGCTTTGAGCAGCAGGCTGGACTAGATGCCAACCAAGGTCCCTCCACCCTGAAGGATGAACCTACCACTGCCCTGTGCTGCTGATGCTGCCTGACTGGAATGTTCCCTGGAGCTCATCTCCTCTCCAAAGATTTTACTGGCTCTGTTCACTTCTCAGAGACCCTTACTCTTGGCACCCTTCAGGCCCTGCAAAAGTGTCTTATCTGATACCTTGGGACTTTCTTCCATCTAAGTGAAGCCCAAAGTATTTTAGCAAATACTCTACAGTTCATGGGTTTGTTTTGAACTGAATTGTTCCTATACAGTGAGTAACAATGCACACACACAAACACACACACAAATACAAACAGCATTCAACATGCACAATAGAGGAGTGAAATACCTTTTAAAAATGTTTTCCTCCTCATGAACAAAATCCAATTTAGTTTAGGACATTTTTCCCTTATCTTTTAAAAAATACAATATCTCACTTTGACATATCTTTTCTCACTGGGGTCAAAACCACTGCTGAAACTGTTGGTATAAATGTATTTCCATTACTCTCCTCCCACATATGTTCTACATTTTCAGCTCTCAAAGCACAGTGCAGAGATCAGGAAGAGCCCTATGGCAGCTTCCAGGCAGAACAGAAACCCAGAGCCCACTGGCAAGCTGGCCCATGGAGCAGATTTCCACACAGGGACCTGTTTTTATGGCTACTGGAATGCTGAGCATAACACCACCAACACAACCATACACAAGGGAACTGAGAAGCAGTGGTGTTGAGCTACCTAGAACCCAAACTATCTGATATTTGAAAATGCTCCTTAGGCTCTCACATGAGGTCCTGGGGACATTTTGGTACACAGACTTTACTGCTCAAGTCTGAAAATAGGACAGAGGGAACTCCCTGAAACAAGCCTTACAAGTAGTTTGAAATACACAGCTGTAACAGGTGACTCCAAAGCAACTCATACACCTAGCACAAACCTACCATGCTCTTATTAGAAGAGCACCTTCCTAAAGCAACTGCTTTAGCTCCTGAAATGCTTCTGCTTGATTCCTTTGTCTTGTCCAGCTGGGCCTTAACTCCATTTTGCCAATTGTGCACAATTTCCCCTTAGAAAATATCAAATGGACAAATCAGGTTCCAGCCTCTGGAACCAAGATATTACTTAGCTCCATAAGCTATTAAGGGGTTTCAAATTATGGCAAACAAATCCCTCAAGGCTCACTTAGGAAAAAAATATAAAAACACAGGTCTAAGCTTGCCAGACTGTCTGCCTCTCACATTCACAGAAACCCGCCTCAGAAGAAAAAAAAAAAATCTTTATTATGTATGAGGTACAGACCATCTGCGATGGGCTTTGAGAGCCAACTTAAAAGTGGGGGGGAGGAGAGTGTTCCCAACTGCATTCACAGTCAGTGAAGAGCTTGAGACTCAGCAGCTGCCTGTGAGCAGGGAAGAGGTGCTGGGTCAGGATGGATGAGGCTGCACAAGCCCTGCCAGGGTCAAGGATGGAAAGGCACATTGTTACACACAGACTGTGCGTAGAGGCGTATGCAGAACGGCAGCAAGAACCAAGAAAACCTCGTGGGGACAGTAAGATCATCCCATAAACAAGGTATTCTAGGAGTGCTGCTTCCCTGTCACTGCGGAAAAGAAAGGGATGATAATATTACTGCTGTGGTTGTAATGCAGACCACTGAATGCCTCACGCCATGGGAAGCAAGAATGGCAACAGCAGTAAACTGGCAGCAGCAAAGAATATGGGAAGACTTTCTTTTTCACCCTTCCTTTTAGAGAATTATACACATCTTTCCATATCAGTCTTCAAAATTTTTGTAATTCTTTTGACACCTCCTTTCACTACTCCACTACACATATCTGTATTAGCCATTTACTGTTCTACCTACCATGCAGTTCAATAATGTTTCATTTCTGAAAAGGAAAAACATGACTTTTTAAAAGAAATTTTTAACCACTGAAACCAGAGTTAGATTTAACCCTCCCCACCCAAAAAACCCCAACCCCATGAGAACATTTTCTAACATCTAGCAGATTGCTGTGCCTTTGTGTGTTTGCAGCTCAACAAACAGGATAGTTCCTTCGGCTGCAAATGAACTGTGACCAGACAAATGTGAGTAAACCCTTACAAGTGACTGTTGCTGATTCTGTCAGGAAGCAAATCTATTTTACATCTCTACTCAAGCCAAAATCACCACAAGTGTTTGTCCTGTTTTATAAAGTTTCACTGGCTTTTTAAACACTTCAAATTCAGTGACAGCCCTGGCTAAAACTGACTCCTGCCCGTGGGGCCAGGCTGTTGCCTGGAGTGTGAGTGTGTGCATGGATGCTGTGAATACTCACCAATGGTGGAAGGAGCACTGGTGAATCTTGCAGTCACACACCAAACTCTCTTTTCCCAGCAGTCTGCTCCACCTGGCTGCTGGAGCTGAGGGCTCTCCACGCTGACTCCACGGGCTCAGAGCTCGGGCGTGCTGCAGCAGCTCTGCAGAGAGCTGGACCTGTGGGTTTGCAAAGAGGCAGCTCAGGGGCTGAGGAAGCACTAATCCCCAGGGAAAGGGTGGGGTGGGGAGCTTGGGGCAGTAGCAACTCAAAGCAGCTTCCAGGAGGCTTGCCAGAGGTTGTCTGCCAGCAGCCCAGCTTTGCTCCTGCCCAGAGCAACATCTGCACCTGCACAGGAGGCTCAGGCCTGGCAAAAACAGGCACCCTCCTTATGGGCATGAGGACATTGCTTTTGCTTTGTTCAAGCACTACAAAGACTGGGAGAAACAGTGCAGGAGTGCTGTGCCTTAAATTTGCTCATTTCTTAAAAATAAGGTCAATTTTTACTGGCTGTGCCCTTGCAACTCCATNTTTCTTAAAAATAAGGTCAATTTTGCATACCTGTGCCAATAGCTGTAGAAAATTTACTGGCTGTGCCCTTACAACTCCACGCTGGTTTGCATACAGTAAGCATCAATTCAGATGAGCCCTTGCTATGAGAATGCCTTTTTACCCACCTATCTAGGAATACAGTTATGCCTAAGCAGGGAATTTTAAGTTGTTTCCCAGACTGTTCCCGAATCCAACTGCAACCTGTTTATTTTGACCTCAGTTCTTAGAAACTGTTGATGCCACGGTAGAAATATGCTGTGTGTTCCAACAGGCAACAAACAGTCCTAATGAGAGCACACTCCATCTGTGCTGCCAGCGCACACAGCCTCAGCCTATAGCTCCGATACGCTGGAGCCCAGCATGCAGGGACCAGCTCGTGCTGCAAAGGGACAGCCTGGCACGGCAGAGCTCCCCCAAACAGGCCTCTGGGAGAGGCTCAGGCAGCCAGGCTAGCACTTGAGTGCTCCCCTCCCTCTTGTGAGCTTGCAGAGTACGAGCTTTCAGGTTTTTCAAAACGACAAAGTAAAGAAAGCTGACTCGACAGCCGCCCGGTGCTCTCGGAGGTAAGAGTTAAAGCGTGCAGAACATATGGCACTATTTACAGCCAGCTCACACGCTGAATTCAAGGGAATTTTCCATCCACCTCGGACTCTGCAAAAGGTACATTACAGACAAATGCATGTGGGGATCCTTTAATTTCTCTTGCATCTTCCCTTATAAGATGCAGCTGGGGAGCAGCACCCAGTGGTATTGGTAGCATGAAACGGCGATCCTTTCCTGTTACCGAGGTCTGGTACAAATTACCCTGGATTTAGAGGCACTGTAGAAAAGACAGCGCTGATTTGTTTCTAAATTTGTATCTTGATTAAACTGTCAGGCTATAGCACAAATGCAGAGCTCACCTGATTTTGCAATCCTACAACAATAAATTATCCAAGAAGTGCAGTACAATTTGAAAATGCTTATAAATGGATCAATACTATGCTTTATGTTTAGATTTTACATCTCGGTCATGCCAAATCAAATGGAATAGAAGCAGCACTTTACATTCAAACTGTAAACTCAGTGTGTTCCAAATAAAACTGTAGAGGAGGGAGGACTCTGAAGCAGGATTTTTAAAACCACCAAGCTGATCAACAGAATAACAACTGTATTATTATTTTCAGAATTATTTTTAACTGTTGTGGTAGAAAAAAAAGCAAATTTAAAAAAAAAGAGCAAATATAAAGGGCCAAAACTCCTGTTCTCAGTAACTCACATGCAAACTTGCATAGGTCAAACCAGTGTTTTTCAGCATTTACCCCTGTAAATAGAGCAGAATTTGGTCTCATCCATTAAAGTGAAGTAATTTACTCCAGAATAGCTTGAATGATTGACTACAAATTATACTGAATATATTTTAACTATCCAGAATTCCAACATCTAGGATTAGTGCTGTAAACACACATAGGCATTGTGGTCTAATGAAAGAAAAAGCCAACACAAATATGGTGCAGCAAAAGTGAGATCAGCCATGCAGAACTTCCAAAAAGTAGTTAAGGAATTAAACTACTATTATTAAAGCTACTGTTATTGAACTACAGCTGTTAGAATTTTCACAGTTTATTGAACCATTCTGCATATTGCAAATATTATAAAACAGAATAGATCAGTTTTCCATCATGATTAAAAGCCATTGCTGTTCCTAAAGCTTTTGCTTTTTTTAAATCGATGTTCTTCTAAGTTTGAACACAATTTTTCTATTTGCTTTTACACGGTATCCATGTAAGAAAAGAGCTATTCTAAATTAATTAATCAACACACACCCTTCCAGAGTGGAAATATATGATAAAAGTATTACACAGTGAAGTTCAGGCATATTTTTATACTCTCAAAAGAAGGTAATTGATCCTCCTCTCTCCCCAGTTTCAAATGTGGAACTTGGCTGCTATGGGTTCTTTCCCACACAAATCAAGCCCTAGCTCTTTTGAATTGAAACAATATGGGATGATTATTGTGGGAAATTTTTTTAATCTTACTGTAATTTAAAACTTTCTGTGCCCAATTTTGCATTTTCTATAAATCAAAAACCCATTTCACTTAGGGCTACAATTAAACAGAGGAAATCAAAGACTAACTTCTAAGCAAGTCTTGCTATTAATCATAGGACAAACTAGTAGTACAACTACTTTTACTGCAGTTCCTTTCTGCCTGAGAACTACGTTTTCATCTGGAGCTCGAGCTCTTTAGAGGAGGCTGTGCCACAGATGAGACAAATTAAACAGAGGTACAGCAAATGGGAGAACACCATGTGCTGCTGAAGATGAGCCTGCCCAGCAGCCCAGCACCAGCACAGGGCTACTGCAGACACAACCACTCGGGGCCTGACGCTGCCATTCCAGAAGCTGCCATGCTTCCTCCTTCACCAGGAGCAGCCACAGAGCCTGTGGCTTTACATATCTGACCTGAAATCAGCACCCTGCTCCTTGTGAAAGAAACATTTACAAAAGCAGTGCGTTTTCAACACTGAAGTTCGTATTGAAAACAGGACACGCAAACGCGAAATTAAAATCCGAGTGCAAAACGAAACTGTGCGGAACATGGAAACGTAGGATTTCTGTTTTTTCAAACTGGAAACCAAATCATGTATTTTTATTTTCTAAAAAGAAAAAAATGCATATTGATCGCTAGACAAAATAAAACACGAATTCTCAAATGAACAGAAACATGTTTCACCCAGCTGTCTTTATTTTTTTTTCTCTCTTTCTCAAAGAAAAATTTATGTAATTTCTTTTTTTCATATATTTTATGGAGAGGTTTAATGTCTCATGGTGCTAGTCTTTGCAAACTCCTACAGAGGTACAAGTCATACAAGTCATCATATTATTTGCAGCTGTACATCTACAGTAAGAATAAGTGATACATTCATAAAATGTATGCTCAAAACAAAAATTGGCTTCCAGTAAAATAGTCAGCAAAGTGTATATTCCACACTAAAGACAAGCCTTTTACCGATTGCAAAGTAAAATTCAAATGTATCTTGTAAAAAAAATCCACTTTTTAAAATCAGACACAAAGAAAACAGCTGTGAGGAGTTTGAGGCGTTATTGGAAGGCCTCTTACACAAACCAAACAAAACCTTCCCAACATGGACTTACTACTCTAATAATGTGATTCAACAAAACATGAATGGAAACGGTTTCACCTCTGAGCAGAACTAGATTTCAAAAGTAAATTACTTACTGAGACTATAGATTGAAACATCGCTCTACCATTGATTTTCTTCCTAACTAAGATCTCTCACGTACTTGCAACTTTCATTATCTCTGACAATGAACTCGTGCAGCAATCAACACATCTGTTTCTCAAAGAGTGCACTGAAATCATGCCAGCCTGGCTGTGGCACCAGGAGCTCCCAGGCCCTTGCTTCAGGCTGCTGAAACCTGCTCATCCCTTTGAGCACCCTTTCACCCAGGACAACAGGGAGCTTCCTCTGCCCTCCTCCCATCTGCCATCAGTCAAAGGCAGGCACCCATCACACAGGAGAAAACAATGCCTGCAAACACAGCTTTTGGAAAGACTGCACGTCAATTAAACCAAAGGGGAAAGAAAGAAAGAAAGAGTGGGAAAAACCCAAAAAATCAAACACAGAAGTTTGGAAGTCTCGTGCAAAAAGCATGAAAAAATCCTGGAGCACTCACTTCATGTAGATAGCTACAAACCCTGCTCAAGTCCACTGGAACATCTACACCTTGTCTTTTTCTGTTTAGGTTTATCACATTAATTTCTCCCATTTGATCTCAACTGATACTGCAAACAGGGGAGGGGAGCTGCCTGCCCTGGCCAGCTCACACTCTCTGGTGCTCAGGTCATCCATATGCAGCTGGACCTGGAAGTGGGAATGAGAGCCCAGGGCCACCAGTTACCAAAAGTACACCTGAGCCAGCTGGAGACACCAAAATAAACACCAGCACCACAACTTAGGGGCNATTAATTTCTCCCATTTGATCTCAACTGATACTGCAAACAGGGGAGGGGAGCTGCCTGCCCTGGCCAGCTCACACTCTCCTGGTGCTCAGGTCATCCATATGCAGCTGGGAATGAGAGCCCAGGAAGTGGGAATGAGAGCCCAGGGCCACCAGTTACCAAAAGTACACCTGAGCCAGCTGGAGACACCAAAATAAACACCAGCACCACAACTTAGGGGCCCAGCAGCACCCACCCGAAGATTTTCAGAGCCATTAATAACCAGACTGTAAAGCTGCCAAACTGGGCAGGGCAATATCAGGAAAGATTTCAGAGAATCTGGCTGCAGGACTCTTGTATTCCTACCTTTGGCTCAAAGCACTGCTTTGCCAGTCAGCACCAAGCAGCTGTGGGTGAGGGGATGTGCTGGAGAGGCAGAGAGGACATGGAGAGAGGACACAGAGAGGACACACGTGGCTGTACAGCTCAGTCCTATGCATAAGCACCTGCAGGGTTTGGTTTCCACAGGCACATTTATTAAAAATGCAGGGAAAAACTAAACCCAAAGAGCTTTTCCAGTGTTTCTGAAGCAGCCTGGCCTGCTGGAGCCGTCCACATGGTGGAAGCACCGTGGCTCTGTGCATCCAGCTGCTCCTCACTGAGCACCCTGAGGGTGTCTGGGGCACCCCAGGGTGGCCATGCCCTTGGGGAATGGACACTGGACACAGAGTGACCCTGACATCTGCTGCTCCAGCCACTGCAGTGCCACAGTGTGGACAAACCTGCTTCCTGGCTCCCAGAAACCGAGTGCAAACAGAGGAGAGGCTGCTGCAAAAGGAAAGGAACCCTAAACTCATTTACAGTTAGGCAAGCAGTAGGATAAAAAGAATAGAGTTGTCAGAAAGAGAGAGAAAAAAAAGAGAGAGACAGCGAACAAAACATGTACAATATGCTTGTGTCTTTATTTTTAAAAATTGCCTCCCAGCTTTCTGCTCTGCAGGGAGCACACAAAATGTTATGATTTGTAAGTTCTAGTTTTCATGGTCATTGTTTAGTATTCTGTAAAGGTTTGGAGGGATTCTTTTGTTTTTTGGATTTCTTTTAATGCAACGATCTACCTAACCTCCCTCTATGATCTTAAAATGCTATCAACATAGCAGAGTTTAATTACTTGCACAGCAGAATCCTACACTGGAAGGATAAGAGACCAGGCAACTTCATAGCATCCTTCTCCCAAGCTGTTCTGATCTGACCTGGACTTTGACTTTGGGTGTATTGATGCAGATGCTGACTGGGTTAGTCTCTCCTATTGTTTATCCATGCATAAACAGAGTGATTAATTCACAAGACAGTGGTGATAAAAGAAACTTCATGGCAAGCAATACATAACCTTTCCACTTTGGTAAGGAATGGTAGTGAATTTTGGGAGGCAAGGCCTCCAAAGCTATGAGAAAAGGCCTCCATTCAAAGGCAATCAAGGCCTAGAAGAGCAGCTACACCCCAGATCCAGCCCGTGAGATGCTCCTTGTGCAAGGGCAGTGCTGAACCCCTCAAATTCTGCAGGCTCTGCATTTGGAGCAACTCTCCCTTCCCAGATCAGTGTTCTGTGCTGTGGGCTTGCTGTACCTGGTTTATCCAGACATCAGCTGCTTCCCACAGCAGAAATCTCATGGGTGACACCACATTTATCTCCAGCTTACAAGGGGAGGTGCTGAAGCACAGAAAGAGGAAGAAACTTGAAGAGGCTCTTACTCTTATACCAGGGCTGAGTGAAAAAGAATCTCCCAACTTCTCACTCACTTTTCCAGACAAGGGCACCGCAATTCCCATTTCATCATGGCCTGATTTCTGGACAATAGCATGTCTAGATGCATATTTTACAAAATAAAGGATATTATAAGACAAGATAGAAGAATGACTAAATAAACTGTGATCAAAATAATCTGCAATCCCAGAAGTGTTAGCTCCGGTGATTTTGATGGCATAATAAAAATTATTCTTTGCACCCATTATTTCTTCCAGTGGCTTCTAGAATAGTAGCTCAATGTACACAAAAGACAGAAAAAATCTGGGGGCTATCTGAAGTGATTTGAGAGGGGTTTAAAACTTTATGTAGTCCTTGAACTAGCCACCAGCATGAAGGTGAAATTCACTCTGTGAAGAGTGGCTTTATTTTTTTTTTAATTGCCATTAGAAGCAATACCCACCCCATAGCCACTGGTCAGCTGTGGAAACTTTTTTGTCCCGAGTGCTCTACAGAAATGCTGACACAGAGCAGGAACAGAGGCTCCAAGTGCACTGGCAAAGTGGTTTTTCAGCTTGATCTCTCGGTGTTAATTGAATTGTAAGACTTTTCTATTTGTTCTTCCACTACTTGCAGCCTTAAAACTAATATACACAGTTATTTCACAGATTAATGTGCAGCAGAGCCTGTTAGCACTTCCTGCTGAACCTCCAACTGCTCTTCCATTTAATCCTTTAGGTTAGATTGTATCTCAAGAGGAGCACACTGAGGACAAGAAAAGTTACAAAATTCAGGAACTGGATACAGGTGCACTGAGCCCCCTTTTCCAGGTGAAATCCAACCCACCACCAGGCCTGTGGGGGCTCTTTAGCATATTCAGCTCGGCAGGCACCAAAAGTTAAAAAGCTTGCAGCGATTATTTCAACAATGACGGAATTTTAGTGCTTCTGTGTCCAGCCCAGAACCTTATATGGGTGCAAACTAGCCATATCCAGCTGACACTGTAAAGAAATCTATTTTGGGAAGAGAATTATGCTCATACTTTAAGTTCCTCACAAAGAGGGGTTTACGATTGCAAGACGTGGCCCGCAGTGACATGGGCCAAAGGGGACACACAAACATGTGTGGAACCCTCCACAAGCATGGAGATCCCCTTGGAAAATTACAATTATTTTATGGTCACTCTTGACTTTTAATTAAATAGAAATCCCTAATCTTCTCTAAACCAACACTGCTGAGTTTGGATTCCTGAAAGCATTTTGAGGAAAACAAAATGCAAGCACCAGATAGATATCATTTTTATGCTGTTAAATACCACCCCTAAAAACATTTTGTGTTACAGAGAAGTAATCACTACTCTAAGTAAAGTGCTAAATAGAACTTAAATCTTAACTGTATACAAGTGAATATTACACATGCAACTTCACTTACACCAAGCAGGAGTGCACACGTACAAAAAATACTCAGATCTCATATGTGAGACATATACACTGTAGAATAGGTTATACTTTAAATGAAATAATTTTATAGAGACATTCAAAGGTACCAGGAAGACAGTAGAAATAATTGTTTTAGTATAATTTAAAATGTAAATGTCATGTAATATGTAATTTAAATGTAAATCTGCACCTTAAACCTTCAATCCATCAATGTAAATCTCCATTTAAGAAACAAAATTTCCATGTGATCATGTTAATTCCTCCTTCTATAATAATTATAGAACAAGAAACATATAACCTTCAATTAAAGCTGGTAACTAGCTATCTTAATAACAGATCGAGTCAAAAACTGTTTTTATAAATGGTTACTAATAAAAAAAAATTTAAAATGTTAATTATTTATTCACATAATAACTAAGCAATCAAAAAAACCCTATATGTCACACTGCATTAAAACCAAAACTAAACCTCATGATGAACCCCTGCAGCAAAATTATATATGTCCTTTGGGCCTGTAACAGAGTTTCCATCCATTCTGGGATGTGATCAATTCCTTCCGTGCATCCTGCAATTCATAAATGCATGCTGGAGTAGGAAGAATACTGATTCTGTATTATTTTTAATTTAATGTATTTCTGTGTTATTCCATCCCTTAAAAGCAGAACGCAGGACTCTGACACTCCTTGGGATAAACTGGATAAAGCAAGAAGGTACAAAAGCTCACTGCCCAAGTCTGAAGGTTGTGCAGAATGCAGCGTTCTTTAAATGCACTTTAAGAGTCATACGAGTTCAGGCTTCCTGCATCAGGTTTTTAAATTAGTGTTACTTGGGTTTGAGAGAACAATCCAAACCCCTCTGATATCTGTAGGAGACTTTCCACTGACTCAGGGCTGGATATACTCTTTGTTTCCTATAGACAAATTAGACAATACATCTTATCTGCCAAAGGTAACAAAACTATCATGAGAACTCTCATTTCTTAAAAAAAAGAAAAGAAAAGAAAAGAAAAGAAAAGAAAAGAAAAGAAAAAAAAAAGAAATCTGCAACCAGAGAGAAAAAAATAAATATATACATAAAAAAGGAAGAAAATAAAGAATGATTTCTCAAAGAGGGAAATCTTTTGAAAATGATACTTGCTGTATATACAAATGTAGAAGTAAATATACCAGAGCTCTTTGTGTTTGGGTAGCAAAACAAATACAGCGATCAAAATCTCTTGGATGCAACAAAACAGCCTTCCCAGCCTTTTGCAGACTGCATTCCAATCAAAAGCAAGAGCAGCTCTGAAAAGATTGCCAATGCATTGAGGAGCCCATGTCAAAGCTTCGTGTTCACCACCACAGAACTGCCTGAACTGCCACAACTGTCCATCTGAGACACTGTCAATATTTGTAGCTGCTTTATGGTTATTACATCCTGCAGATGAAAATGCAAATGAACTCTCTCCCACAGCACAACCCCTCCTCGATCACCTGTGCTACATGAGGGCAGTTACTGCAAGCAATGCTTTAGAAATGAGAGCATCACTTGTGTCAAAAAAACCAGGATTTGGTGATCACTTTTACAGGCCCCTCCAAGGGACTCCAGTGTAAAGCACCTTGGCCTAGCAGGGCTGTGAAAAACAAAAGTGCTCTGCTCTCACATATTTCTCTGAGCTACTCAGTTCAGTGGCCTGTCCTCCCAGCATTAAAATAAATAGACTTGATGGTGCTGCTCCTTGTTTCCCAGCTCCTGAGATCAACCGTTTGCAGGGTACTTTCCTACTTTGGAAACTACACAAAACAAGAGAAAAAAAAATCAGAGAAAAATAAAGAAAACAAGACCAGTCTAAATAGTGCTATTTTTTCTAATTTGGCACTTCAAAAATATTTGCCTCTGTAGTTATAAAATCATGTGAACTCTTTTATTATTGAAATTGTAGCTGCCCTCTCCTCTGGAAATGTCTGCTTACATTGACAAAAGAACTTCAGGAGCTGAATGAATGCCACAGCAAACATATCTGTGTGAAGGTATCTGAATAAATAGGCAACATGCTAAGTGTCCCTCAGATTTCAAGTGTGGCAAAATATCAGTCAGCAATTCAAATGCAATCAATCAAAGGCTGTAGAAAATGATGACTTAATTAATATTTGATAAAGGTATATTGGTTATTATAATAATAAATTCGTTTTTCCTTAGCTCCTCTTCCTTCCCCTTTGCAAAATGTTCGATTGGTATGCAAAGCAATTTACTTTTCTATTTGTGCTTTAACAAGTTTGAAAAGAGCAAATCACTTTGAAACTCCACACAGATTGGACAGGAGCTAAATGTTTTCCTTGGCAGATAACAGGATACGACGGTTGAGGTTAATTTAAATTTACGTGTGTAAAAATAAATAGGCAGTACATTGCCATCTCAAATCTACAGACTCCTTCCAAAAAGGCTGCCCTAATTTAAATAAAGAATGCATAAGGTAATGCATCAGCTACACACCAAATATTGACCCAATATTCCCTCTTTTTTATTCATAGAACACTCATTTGGAGACCAGTGAGATAAAGCTCTTTGGAGCGCCACCCTATCCCCCCTCCTTTTTTTTAAAGCAAAACAACAAAACATGATTCATGCTTGGATGTGTATTTTAGAGCATCATGCCTAGACAATTTTTATGAGAGTTTTGAAAAGTTTTGTGGAAGACCCTGAATACCATTGTAGCAGTCAGATCTTTATTTGAAACTATTATGTATATTGTCTTAATCCAAATCCCATTTGAAGTCAGTGGAAAAACCCCCGTTGCCTTCAGAGGCCTTTGGATCAGATCCTTTGTTTCCAGAGGTACAGAACAGCAAATTTCAAACGTATGCAAGAACGAGAAGTATACAACTACTAAATAAATGGTAACACTAATCTGTGAAAAAGCCAGTTTTTATAAAGTGCAACTCAAAATGATGAGATCTCATATTTGATGGTGTATTTTTTAAGAAGACAGCCTGCAAAGGGCCCGATCCTCAGCATTTTATTCCTACACATCCCTCTGCAAATTATGGCGTCTTGAACTGAATTATGTTCTATTTTGGAGATCATAAGTCAAATTTAAATAAAACCCTTCTAGAACCAGAGGTTTAAAATACCCTCTGTGAGTGCAGAGGAATACCTGCAGACAGATTTCTGCACCATTCCTAAGAGAATCACAGGCTGGTTTGCTCTCTAGTGAGAAGTCACAGGCCAGAATCATCAGCGATCCCACGAATGTGCACACAGACTCTGTTAATGAGTATCAGGTGGAGGGGGATTGCTGCAGAGCCCATCGAACTCAGCCCAGCAGAACTCATTGCACCGTGGCTCAGGTATGGAGTGAGATGCATAAACGAGCACAGATCTGCACGGCCCAGTACAGTTTACAGCACATAAACTCAGCCCAAGTGCACTTCCAAACATCTACCCGTCCATTTGCTATCTGCTGGGATCACTGCTGGGGAATGCCTTTTGTGCTGGCTACAGGGATTCCAACTTTTTGTCTTCTGGCTGCAACCGTGAGTGTAGCTAGCTGCACGCACACTGAATAAATGAACACTTATCTCTGCGACAATCAAACGCGCTGGGCGAGCACACGCTGCACGAACACGCATGCGGCTGGGAAGGAACACGCTCCACGGCGTGTCTTAGTTGAGAAACAAAAGGCGTGCAATCCTGTTTCTAAGTTATTTTTCCCCCCTTCTCGGACAGGTACAGGCGCCATAAATCAGCGTTGGAACTGTGGCAGCGTGGCTTTGTTGTGCATCTCAGACCTGCACAAGCAGCACCACGGCGGGGGGAGGAGGGAGGGCTGATTACCGGCACCTGCTTCAAGCTGCGAGGGACTGATGCAGTTAGCAGGAAAAATGCCTAATTAGAGCGCATTTCCATTTTCCTGAGGGAAGGTGTCACCATCACTGAGCACCCATGTGCACGGCAGGCTCTGAGCACCGAGGCCCTGCCAAGGCTTGTGGAACATGTGGCACATGGACGGAGGCCGAGCGCAGCACAGAACCCGTTCTGCTCGCAGGGGAGCTCACGAGCGCTGAGTGATGTGAGTTACATACCCCCCCTCCAAAAAAAATTTTTTTCTGTTTTCTTTTCCCAAGAAAACTGGATGAAACAAGGCATTCCTTCCACTCCTTTTATTTCTCCTTAGCTGCTACAAAAGGTTTACGAATACTTGGCGGGTACTATGAGAAGACAGTGCAGTGCCNTTCTGCTCGCAGGGGAGCTCACGAAGCGCTGAGTGATGTGAATTACATATCCCCCCTCCAAAAAATTTTTTTTTCTGTTTTCTTTTCTCGAGAAAACTGGATGAAACAAGACATTCCTTCCACTCCTTTTATTTCTCCTTAGCTGCTACAAAAGGTTTACGAATACTTGGCGGGTACTATGAGAAGACAGTGCAGTGCCCACAGAGCCACACAAAACACAATCCAGCCTCATCGTCCTGCCCATTTCACATATTCAACAAAGACGAGGACCCCGGACTGCACCCACATCTCAAAGAGCTAACTGCCACTCCATTCTCTTTCCCTTTCTCCTCTCCACCTCCTCCTCCCTTTTCCCTCTCCTTTACCCACAATAAAATCTCTCTTACCCCGATCCGAACCTGCCGGCGTTCATCTGGATGAAATTACAATGAATTTTAAGAAGTTTAGCCGGACAGCCTCGCTTGCCATCTCCGGCAGCGAGGATCCCATGGGAACCCACCTGCCTGCAGCTCCTGTTCCCGTGGGATCACTGCTGTGCCACTCACGGAGCACGCCTCTGCCCAGCACTCCGGACCCCTCCCAGGCCTAGAACACGTGGACCTTGCCCTTGTGTTCCCCTCGTTCTCCACACCAGAAGGTAAAAGCCAGATTTTCAGCCAAGAGAGGTGGGAGGTTAAGAAGAGACAGTTCATTTATCAGCAACTCCTTCAATTTCCTTTTGGAGGACAAAATTGCATTTCGAGGATTGAGACGAGGGAGAAACACTCATTTTGCCCTCAACTCGCTCTATCTTAGGATATTTTCACTGTGTTTCATTCAATTATTACCTGAAAATATGCAAAACTTCCTAATTATTATCTGAAAATATGCCAAACTTCATCCTAGCCAGCTATAAAAAAAAAAAATCCTTTAATTAAGCAAAGTATTGTCTATGCTTTTCATTTCTCATTCCATGCACCAAGCATTTTGTACGAGAATCTTGGCACTCCAGCACAAAACACTTTCAAAATGTAAATGCTCCAGCACACATGCATAATTTCTGAAGACATTCATCTGAGGGGCTGAATAGTTCTATCAGCAGTTATATTTCAAGTTACAGACTAAAAATAATTTTAAATTTAAACCCTGGAAATTGCCAATCTAATGAACAGATTTTAATCCCTCTTCAATTAACATGCACGTGGTCTTTATACACTGCTATGTTAATTTTCAGCATGCTTATAGAAACCCTCACTGTGAAATAAACCAGGCAATTCTGCTTCTTTCACTTTCAGAGGTAATTTCTAGCAAGCCTCCACAAAATAATGAAGTAATATGCGAGGAACAATTTTATATTCCTTTAAGCTAGTCCTCATCCACAAAACAGCCCCCAAGTATTACAAAATAAGGATTAAAAAAAAAAAAAAAATCTTTTGCATAAATAGCATCATTAGGAGCAACATCGCCGAGTACTCTGAAATTTCTCAGTGAGGAGTGTTCAGCAGTTTGTGAACCCTCAACTAATATTTTATTTGCATTGTACCGTGTAGCTGCTGCAGGCCTCTAAAAACTACTTTGAAGAAATTAATTTTAGCTATCGCCAAGCCATATGCTCCTAAATTCCTTTCTTAATCTACACAGTTCACTAAAACATTCTCTAGTTACTTTGAGCGTGATCAGCCAATAAATACTGCTTTACTACTTACAGTTATGAGTTGTATTTCAGTTTATGTTGCCATAAAACACTTCTAATGCAATGCCAATACGGAGATGGTTTTGATACAATGCTGCCAATGGCCTGAATTTAAAACTATTTTTGTGTAAGTCACTAGGTATTTTCAAATTTTTTTTTTTTTTTCAGGGGGGAGAGGTTTATTTGGTTGGGTGGTTTTTTTTTGTTTTTACTTTTTTTTTTTCCCCCAAAGAAAACCCCTGAACTTATTTGTATTTGGTCTGTTATTTACTCTAAATCCTAGACATAAATTAACAGGAAAAGATTAAAATATTTTACACAAGCCTCCCATTTTTTCCAGCGTGCAGAAAAAAGCATTTTGGTTTAGAAATATATATGAAAGGACCAGTTTCCTCATAAAGTCTCCTAAAATATATTTACTTTCAGATACTTTATTTCCACATAGATCAGTCTATATAAAAAATTGAAAATACCTATTATCATAAGTCTGGCAATTTCACAGTAGTAATAAATCTTAAGTGTTTAACCGTCTGTCAAATTGTGCCGAACTCGGTACATCTCTATCCACATGCTACTTTGGTCTATAAATGGCATTACTCTAATATTTAAGTATTCTACTTAAAATAAATTCCTTCATTAACACCCGAAGAGAAAGAGTGGGAGTGTGCGTGAGCATGTGCCAGGGCGCACATATAAATGATAAGAAGAAAATACACTTTTGGCACTTACGGACCTCTAAAGGCCTTGAAAACAGTAGTTTTTAAATATATGACAAAAATGGTAATTAAAAACTAATCCTGAACAATTCCGGGTATTAAAAAAATCTAAACATGAATGCTGAAAATATCTACGTTCAAATCCACGTCGCTAAGAAAATCAGGAAACGTAGCTGCGATGAGATACAATGACTGAAGAGCATCAGATAGTTACCTGCAAAGCCAGGAGTTGAGCAATGCCACCAGGTCCCTTCTCTCGTATGTGTCCCTACAAATAAACCCCGTGCACTGGCTGGGGGCTACGTTACAGCTGCTCTGCACAGGGATGCTTCATAATGCTTCACACAGACTGAAATATTAAATAAATGTAAAAAACTTGCACGGCCCAACTTTGTTTCTTCTCTTAAGCTGCCTTCTATTTTTATTTTTTAGAAGGGAAGGGGGAAGCGCCATTCAGGAAAGCAGCTATATTGTGCTCAATGAAGGCAGGACTGGCACAAGTCCTAGAACATTTGCATTCAGAAATAAAAGCTGTGATCGACCTTTGTCTGCTAAGAAAATGAAGCTCGCTGGTTTTAAACAGGCTAGCGAAGGGAGGGGCAGACTCGATAGAGAGGGAGAAGAGAACCTAAAAAACAGCAACAATAGCAAATATTAGTCTATCACATCCTTAATAGGCAGCAAAGCGGTCCTCCCGAACGAGCCTGGACCTCGCCGGGCTGATAACGCGCTCCTGGTTAATCATAAATTATCAGGCAGACGCGAGCCAATGTGCCGATCCCCACGTAGTTCCCGAAACTTGATTTTCCCACTTGGCATCCCCTGCGCTCCGGCGGGAGCAGCTTACCCTGGCAGGGCGGGAGGGCGGCCCGCGAGCCGCCGATGGATGCGGCGCTGGGTGTTCCCCTCGCAGCTCCGCAGTCCCCGGGAAGGCGGGCGGGAGGCTCCGGGCGAGGCGGCGCATCTGCGCGGCCGGGCAGGCCCGGGAGGCGGCCTCGCCCCGCGCCCCG
>VWYP01000461.1:2523-22730 GCA_013400435.1 Pycnonotus jocosus | reverse complement strand
CTCTTTACCGCCTATTTTACTTCTTTTGTCTGGGAGCTGGCACCTGTCCCAGAGACGGCATTTTACTGCACATCCCCTTTTCCCTCCTCAGCAGAGAAAAGCGGGGGGGAAGGTCTGCAAGGATGAAACAGCCTGTGCACCCCCTGCCCTCCCCAGACATCCCCCCCATATTTCCTTTTCAGCCATGGTCCAATTACAAGGGGTTTGGAGGGATATCACACGCCCTTTTTCACATGGCGCAGATACCTACAGCCATTAAAAATATATTTCTATGAAAGAGAAAGGCAGAGAAAAGCAAGAGGCTCGTTCCCTGAGCAACACTGTGCACTGGGACTCCGGGGAGGAAAAATCACCAGCAAAAGCTCTCATCCTCAGAGCACACAAACCTGCAAAGCCCGAGTCATTGCTCAGGCAAAGGAATCCATTTCCTTAACGGAGGGAAAAGGGAGTGAGGGAAAAGGGATGAGCGGAGGGGTGAGCCCCCGGCGCTCTGCCCTCTGCATTGGGATGTACAGCGCAGGAGAGGCGAGAACCAGCCCCGCTCGGGAACGCTGGGAGAGGAGAGGAGGGCTCAGGCAAGCAGAAGAAAAAGAAGATCCTATTTGCAGCATTTTTAAAAGTTCTGCTCTGGCAAAGGCCGTCTGAAGGGGAGGCCCTTGCAGCAGGAATGCGAGCAGCAGCCGCCTTTCCAGAGTCCAGCCTCCTTCTTGTGAGCGACTGGAGCAGTCTGGCGGAGGAGGAGGAGAAGAAGGAGGAGGAGGAGGAGGACGTGAGCCAGCGAAACGCAGCGGGCTGGAGCTGATGATGAAAGCGGCACGGCCCTGCGCGGACGGGCTCCTTTCCATCCCCCGCAGCCACGGGCACACGGAGCGCACCGAGCCCGGCCCCGCGGGCCGGGGGCTGCGATGGGGACGGCGCCGCCGGGAGGGGACCCGGCACAGGCAGCGATGGCAGGAAAGGCGCTGCGCTGGAATGTAAATGCACCCACGCTACGGCAATATGCTTGACAGGGCAGTGCTGCTAATGAAGCTTTTAATTGGGGGAGGCGAAGGTGTCTGTGTGTGTGGGGGGGTGGTTTCTACGGAAATATCTCCCGGGATTAAAGGGAGAGAAGAGGCTCCTCTCTGCATTCGCACACCTACAGCGCTCTGCGTAACACAGCAGTCCGCCAGGACCATGAACTACAGCACACACACACAAACCCAACCCCAACCTACCGAGCTGAAAATGGCTATTTGAAAAACTAAATGCTGTATGTGACAGAAAAACTTTGTGATTTTGTTTTCTCATGCCCTTACTTCCAAACCAGCTGCACAGCCAAGCTCAGGCTGCTTGGCCCTTATAACTCTCTTGGCACCGAGTCAAAAGCTGATAAGCATTTGGGCGAGACAGCTCAACTGCTGTGCTGGAAGAAAAACAGCTGCCATGATTGCTGTTTGATTGAGAGCGCTCGCACACACTCACAAAAAACATACCAGGCTGCAAGGACGGGCCACAAATGCCTGAGGATTCAGCTTCAGAAGATCAACATACATTTCCTTAAAAAAAAAATATATATATATATAGTTTCGCCTCCATACACCCTCCCCTTCTTAAAAGAAAACGTGCTGCGTCGACTTGCTTTTCTTCTTCCCATCCCCCCTCCATAACCTCAAGCAAACTCAAGGAATTGTGCCAAAAGTCCCGTTGCTAGTTACCAAGTGCATTTTTTTAAACGTCCCTTTGATACTTCTTTCCCTCCTGCTTGCCATGGAATATGCAAGTAAGATAATCTTTCCATTACTTACAAGAAGTAATTAAAAAAGAACTTCCAGCTCAGCGTTCCTTTCCCTCTTTCTCTCTTAAGGGGCAAGAGGAGGGAAGCGAGGGGGAGAAGGATGTTTTTTCTCTTTGCCGAGTCCAACATTTGGCTTTTTCCATTTGTGGCAGATCACTGTAACGCTATTGTAAAACAACTTCCTGCCCCTTTTGGCACACGTTCCAGAAGCTGCTAGGCTAAGTTCATAGCACAAACTTTTTTCCCCCTTGCCGAAGAAGAGAGACAAAAAAAAAAATTCCTGCAAATTATTTTCCCCCTGTTCTGGCTAATGGACTCACAAGGTGAATTTATTGCCGCTCTTTAAGAATGTTACACAAGAGACGCCGGTATCCCAGCTGGATAATTCATAACATGAAAAGGTGGGGTCATTATAAATATCTGTCTGTGTGTGTCTGTGTGTGCCTGCATTTTAATTCTGTCATTTTGAATTGTACGTCTCAGTACCATCAGGTGGATAATGAGCTAAGCTGCTTCATCTGCCGTACTAATTTGTATATCTATCATAGCACAGATCATTGGCTCAGTACATACAGCCTCCTACTTTCCAATTGCTTTTGTGCTCTAAGGTGACCTGCATCTCTCCTGTCTCCCTCCTCTCCTCTAAATGCTCAGCCTCACGAAAATACCCACTGGCAGCTCCTGAACACTCCCTGCTAGAAACGAGAGACGTTGCAGTCTCTCTGCCATAAGCCAAAAAGGAAAACTAAGGCCTCCACAAGTTGCTCTCTCACGGTCTCTCCCTCCCTCCCTCCCTCTCCCTCTGTTTCTCTCATAGCAACAGCATTTCTTGGTGCGCCTGCTTTGGCATACATCAGCATTTCCACCGTCCAAGTGTCCTTTTGCGTCACATCTCGCCATTTCATTCAGCCAATGAAATCTCCTTCTTGCAATAAAAATATATAGACTTTTTCTGTTATTGGTATATTCAAAATTTTTTTTTCANGTTTGTAAAATATTCTTCAGGAAAAAGAATATATTAATTGATATTTTATTCCACTAAATATTGATCATGAGATGATAGAAAAATCTGCAGTGTAAGAAGGAAAACCATAGACAGACATTTCTATCCCATCCAAAGGGGCCGCTCCCCAGTGCAAAATGGAGCAGAGGGTTTCCAACTCGGACGTTCTTTCCAAGAGGCATTTCCTCCTTCCAGAACCTCCCAAGGGCAGCACTTCAGTGCCCAGCTGCGGCAAAGACGGTGACAAGGGCTCTGTTCCGTGCCCCAGGTATCGGGGCTGGGGCTGGAGCTCTGTGCCTGGCATAGCCAGCCTTGCCCTGGAGCCCAGCTCCAGCCCTGGAACCCAATCCCGGCCTTGGAGCCCAGCTCCGTCCCTGGAGCAGCAGCCTTGCCCTGGAGCCCAGCCCTTGCCCTGGAGCCCAGCTGCGGCCCCAGGGCTGAGCCCAGCCCGTGCTGCTCGCACACAGCCTCAGCCAAGCACAGAGGGCACGGGTGCCACAGGAGCGTTCTCGCAGCTGCCCGGCCCTGCCGCAGCTCCAACGACTCCTGCCGTGGCAAATTCAGGGAAACCTCTGGCACCCATTTCCAGAAAATCCTCTGAGGAGAATACACATTTCCTCTGTAAGCAAAATATATGTTTTATGGTTTTCTCTTACCAACTTTCTTTTTTTTTTTTTTTTTTTATGGGGTGAAAACCAAAAAATTTTTTTTTTTTTTTTTAATGGTGTGAAACCACAAAATGTTTCTAGTATTTATTTTTAGGGAATTATAGTAAAGGCATACTAGAGATTATCAGGACGCAAGTTGACAAGATATTTAAACAGTAACTTTCCCACAAATATTTGTTTCGGTAAAATGACACCTAGTAATTCTGACCTCTTCTAATAAATGGTCTCTCTTGCATGCAGACTGTGGATGCAGAGGATGTGCATAAATACTGGGTGGTTAAAAAGTAAAAGCAAGCAAAATTTCTGGATAACAGCCTGAGCAGCAGACAGCCATCATATCCAGCTAAAACTCTTTATCATTTTTGTTTGAAAATAATGGCATGACATTCCTGATAGTATTCATTTTAACAGAACATGCACAGATGAGAATGTTAACCCTGCACAGAAAAAAAGAGATTACATGTGATAGTGCAGTCAACAACTTTTAATGCCAATGAAATATAAAAGACAGACCTGTGTTTTAGGGAAGGATCGGACTTAGGTAGACGAATTCCTTAGTTCAGAGGGTTTTACTTGTATTTAATCTGCTTTCTGAAGGACTTTTCCCTCTTGTTTCTCAGACAGGATTTTTAGCTCCCTATTTATTTTTATACTTTCTATATAAAACATAGGTCTTCTTGTTCTTTACTCTCCATACCTGCCCCTTCCTTTCTCATTTTTTGTTAACGTGTAAACAGCTGAGGTTCACCCCTTCTTTTGCCTGCTCCTAATGGGGATAATTCTGGTGCATTTGGAGGGTTAAAAGTGCCTTGCCTTTACACAATTATGGCTCCACAATTATTATATTCATCCACCCAAAGCTACCCTTCCTCAAGGAGACACACAAATGCTTTCTGTCCGTCACCAGTTGTGAAGTAAGATTGAAAGTTGTTTAAGTTACTGCAACACTAAAAAATTAGAGATGCAGGAAACAGAAAAAGAATTACTTCAAGTCCAACTTGTAAGCTTCACTTAACAGAAACAGAATTCCAAAAAGGGAGGTGGAAGTAATATTTTAAGATTCATAATGCCTGAATAAATTCAAATTATGCAAATAGTAGTAAGCCAGTATTTTCACACCACAGTTTACATTATTACAGAATTTTATATCTCCTTTCTTTTCCTTTAACACAAGTCTTGTCTATTGGAAACTCATCATAAATACTCCTGCTGAACACTAATTAATCTGCTTGTATTTTAACTCAAAGTGGCATCTCTTGTTCTTTCCTCTCAGTTTGGTATGATAGAGACATCCACACTGAGGTCACCTCTAAATAGATAATGATTTTTTTGCTCTCCCTATAATACAAGTCATTTGCAATAGAGGGTGGTTTGTAATCTAACAGCCTTCAGAAATATTTAATAAAAGATGATCAGATATATGTTTAGGTTGTTTTTTTTAAATAATCCAATTCAACATTTTTTTTAAGATTAAGTTATGCAGAAAAGTGTAAATTCCTCCTTTTTTATTTTATTGTATCATTAATTCCAGTGCAGATTATTTTAAAAAAATCACCAAGAATAATTTTACTTAACATTTAGCCAGCTTTTGTTTTTAAAGGCACTCTCTAGGAATTAAAAGTAAAAATAATTAAAATCTCTATAGAAAAGCCAAGCAGTATTGTGCACCATTCCCTGAAAGGAGCAGTGTGGAGATTACAGGGTGCACACTTCAGAGAAAGGACAGCAATTACATATATTGCCATTGTGCAGGCCACTTAGCAAAGTTCTGTTTACTGCTGGATAACTTGCATTAATTCCAGCGCATCAGTGGCCTATTAAATTATGGGGGAAAAACACTGAAATACCAAACAGACGATTCTGAGATGATCTCAACTGTAAAAGCAAGCTGAATGAGGACGTATTTCTACACCCTTCCCTTCAAAACATAACGAAGCATTTTGCAAAAACACTTCCTCCAGTGCACTGTACTTTAACAATAGCGTTGTACAGAAAACTTGGCATTAAACTGGGATCAACAGAAGTGAAACTCTGGCACTAGGACAAACGGCTTCTTTTTTAATTTAATTTTTTTTCCTTTTCCTCAAGAAAGGAGGCATTAAAGGGGGTGGTTGCATCAGCAGGTTTTGAAGGGTGCTACCGGCACAATTTTGTTTATTTTTGCAGCTTTTCTCCCCCTGTTTTTTCCTGTATTTTTGGCTGGGGAGCGCCGGCCCCGCTGTCCCGGCGCAGGTGAGCGGAGCAGAGCCCGATCCCGATCCCAGGCGGCATTCCCGGAATGCTGAGCCCGGGCACTGCTGCCCTGCCCGGGAGCACCGCGTTCAAACAGCCCGGAGGGCTTCCAAGCCAGCCCTCCCTCCGGCTGATGGGCACCTCTGCTCACAGCCCCGTGCCTCGCAGAAAGAGCTGAGAGGGAATTTAAAAAAAGAAAAAAAATCTAGAAAATAAGCAGGGAGGAAAAAGAAAGGAAAAAGAACACATTGAAAAAAAAAATGTTTGGGTTTCGGGAATGAGAAGCTGCAAAAAGTAAGCAAATGTACATGATGAAATCTTCATTGGAAACTTACAGTTTCTCAGGTCTAAAAAGGGCTTAAAATTATTTTATATTATAAATTACTTAAAGGTTTTTAAACTACCGAAGAGCTGTCCAGTGACCAAGTTTTCTTATATTAAGCATTTATGTTTTAATTACACCAGAGTGCAACAATCCTGAACAAAGCAAATTGCAGTGCACACGAAATTCACATACAGCACAAATTCCTTCGTGTTTTTTTTTGGTAGTGAAATGACAGCAAAGATGAAAAATTTCCACAAACTGTAAGAAAATATAAAGGGACTTCCATTACAGTATCACTTTCATAGCATAGCTGCAACTACTTACTACACACAGAGAGAATCCAAAATGGTTGTAGATACAGAATTCTGTTTGTGAGCTGAGTGTTAATATCAGATGTATTTATGTGGCCAACTTCAGCTCTATAGTTCAGGTTGCCATTTCTTTTGAGCCTATTAAAGGTAAAATATATGGTATATAAGGTGCACTTAAGACTGGCTATCTAAAGGATAACTAGAACCTCACACAATGGCAGTATATTGGCACTGGTAAATTTAAATCTTTCTCCTTGAAAAAAAAAAAACCCTTCCTAACATGAAAGATATTAACACATTATTGTTATAATCAAATATAATGTCAAGAGAGTAATGAACCGACTGGAAGTATTCATGTATTTATCCAGCCTGATAAATAAATACAGGCTTCTACATTCCTGGTATCAGCTGCAGGTAGAATATATAGTTATGAAAAAAGGACAGTACTTTATAGAATTTGTGTGCCATGAATGGTGTCATTTGAGTCTTTTGTCTTTCTGTCTCTGATGTCACTTTTATTGGAGTTGTCACACCTGCATTATTAAGTTTCATGAATTTCGAAGGGATGCCTGAAGTTATAAACTCATCTTTAACAGGATTCTGCTACATTTCAGTTTTAGTGAAAAAAAAGTCCTGCACAGATGCAAAGGTGATAGAACTAAAGATCTTTTCTCTCCCTGCGGACAGAAAGGGTCAGTCCCAAGGCTTGGGACGAGGCCACACTCCTCCTGGGCTGTCACTCCACACTGGCATGTAAAATGGGTTTTAGAAAGGAGGATCATTCTGGTGTTACCAGAAATTCAGTGCAAAAAATATATTTTTTTCCCCTTCTAATTTCCCGCTTTGCTGTTTCAAAGATGAATCGGCATCCACGCGATTAAACGTGTGCCATAATTTAATAAAGGTGATTTTAGAGAAGTTTATTACCAACACAAAAGCCCTTATAAGGAAAAGGCCAAATGAAGTTTTTGCTATGTTTTCTACGCTAATGAAGTGCAGCACAAATACTAAAACTGGCATTGCACAAAAGAAAAAACAAAAAAAAGAAAAAAAAAAAAGGGGGGGGGGGTTGCAAAATGGTGAAAACCTGCTTCCAGACTTCTTCAGCCATCTATGTTTTTCAGTTCATCCCAGGGGATGTCTGTGACTAATCCATGGAAATTACAAGTTTCAAATTTAGCAAATTTTTCTTAGGGCCTAAAAGCATTTTACTGAATATTTTAGATGGCTGCCCAAAGCACTGAAATATTAAAAGGTCAACTCTTAAATGTATATTCCCAGAAAAAGTTACCAACAGAAATACAATGCAATGAATTTTTTTCGATCCACCAAAAATTTCAAGGAAACTGTTCAGGTTTTTTCCAATGCACACAAGTAACTTAGTGAGAAAACTGTACAGGGAGAAAAACCCGGACCTTTTGTCTCTTGGCAACAGGACAATGTGACTGGATTTGACGTGGAGAAGTCTCCCTGACTCAATTAGAAATACAGCTGCTTTTCAAAAAAATTTGAAGCCAAATATCAAAATTAAAGTTGATGTCTGAAGCTCACATTACTTCCGTCATTTATCTGCAATAACATTAAACAATTCCATATTCCCCCAGTGACCATTCCAGAAAAATCAGATACTCTGTCCCTCCTGTACGTGGGTGCAGAATGGGACACCTGGGTACAGGTATCTTTGTGTGTGTATGCAATTATGGTCTCATGCTACCACAGTCCAGTAAGTGTGAATACTACTAGGATAAGGCTCTAAATTTATATTGTTTATGTAATTCTGCACAATAGAAATGCTAATATTTTTATAATGCAGCCTAAAGATTGCTAATGAAGGGTTACATTTGAATTACAACAGGAAAATCAATGGAAGGCACGGTTCAGGACCATTGTTTTTCTAGTTACATAAATAAATGCAACATTTTAAAAACTTTAACGCAACTTAAATACAGAGTGAGAACTACGTGAAAGAAGTTGATTGTAACAGCACTACAGCAGCAGGAATTTTATCCCTTGGTGTTAACTCATCCCTGCCTTCAGAGAACAAAGCTCTCTGCTCTGGGACTGCCTGGATGCAGGACTTTGCTCCCACACCTGGAAGCAGGAGGGAGACTGACAGAAAAATCAGGGATTTCTCTGAATAAAGCACTGCATGCCCAGACCAAACTGTTCCAGCCTTCAGCTGGCAGTGCCCTGAGTGTTCAGCTCAGAGGGGAAGGCAAACCAGGTAATTGAGACTCATTGTGGGGACTTGAAAAAACAGTTTTGCTTCAAAATTGCACTTACATAACTGTTTGTGCAGCAAATGGGGATCCCATGCTCACAGGGAAACATTTCTATAGCAGTATAATGTTTACTGTATTATTGCACAGGCTTTACTGGCCAAAACACTAAACAGCCTAAGAAAATCATTGGAAACCTATTAGAAAAGGCCCTTTTGTGACTGAACTGCTGCACAATTCCAGCTCATCTTTGCCTCTCCCTAACAGAGAACACCATTTTGAGGCTGTCATGCATTTTTCCTTCCAAAGGGGTTAACGCCAGTGGAAAAGGCAAGGATCCTCTTACCACAGAAAAATTGAGCAATGCAGTTTCCCAGAGAAGCTGCCTTTTTATTTTTACAGGTGCAACTGACGTCTGTCTTGTATTTTCTGCTCACCCAAGTATTAATTTAAAAACCACACACACATGAACGTATGATACGCAGCTATCTGCATTCAGGTAGCTTTTTTTACACTTTGACACACTTCTTTTTACTCAAGTATTTAATGGAAAGAGGCAGAAGAACAGATTTTGATGTTAAGACAAATAAGGAAAATAAGCATTCACTTCAAATTAATTTTGCTGAATTACACTAGGCCTGAATATATATCCTAGTGTTTAGAAAAATGTAAAGAACAGGCTTCATAATTTCCAAAAAGCCTGATCAAACCCCATGTTCTACAGGAGTATTTTAAAAAATTTTTCATGTTTTCCCTCCTTAAACGGATATATTGCAATAGTCCAGAGAATCAAGGAAATCAACGGGGAAGCAGAAATGGTTTCATATTAAAAGCAGTACAGACAAGTGTACACCAGTTGCTAAAGAGAGAAGACTATTAAATATGAACGGTTCCTACTTGGTTTTCACTGCAGGGGTCACATTTGGAAACAATTTTGATACCAGAATTAGAAGCTCATGTTTTAATTTCAGCAACATCTTTGTCTAGGAAATGAGAGAAATCTTACCCACCATGAAGCTTTACCAGGTACACTAGCTGGAAAAATCAGTGCCAGGAATAGTAATGCAGAGGAATCAAGTTCACACAGTAAAATAAGACTATTCTCTGCTCATTCTATTAACCTAAACCTTGCCACAGACAAATCTCTTTTTAAAACAGTAAAACAAAACTAAACAAACAAAAAATCCCCAGAGGTTTGAGTCAGGAACGTTCAAAGCAGAAGCACTACGAAAGGTTCCCTTCACTAAGGATCTTTCACAAGAGGCACTTCTACAATGGCATCCTAAATTATCATATTGCATGCTGAAATGTTTAACACACTCTGAAAAAAATTAGTTTTCCCTTTCATCAGGCACTTCCTATAGTTATTGTAAGGTTCCAATGTCTTAACGAAAAAGAAGTATTTTAAAATGGGAATACTGACTGTTTTCTTAACTTTTTATTTTGAACTCCAAGTTGCTATCCACATTTTAAAATTCTACTACAGCTCATTAACTCCAAAGAAAGCACAACCATATCAATGCTTTAAGGAAAGAAAAAAACCCCTAAAATAATGCAAATAGCGTTGCATTGAGACTCTTTTTAGTCTCTAAAATCCTGCAGATAACAGAAAAGCAATACCAGTACTGGAAAAAAATTATGAAAGGGGATGGACTTCGTATTTTTGTTAGTAAACATTAATTACAACTAAGTAACATGAGGGAGTAACAGACTTATATCAACCAGACAATATTATTTTTAGTGGAAAACAGGTAAATATATATTTCCACTCTACCTTCCAATAAAAAAATCTCAAGGCAGCGGATTTTGGGAATTTCCAGCAACAAACAAGGGACACAGAAGGGCTGGTTTCAGTATTGCTGCAGTCAGCACCACTTGCTGCTCACACTTGGTTCAGCTCTGAATGCAAGTTTTCACTCAAAGGACACGATGCTCAGCCACTTCTTTTGTTAAAAGAGCTCCTTCTGCTGTATTACAGAATGTACTTTAAAATACAAGAGCAGATTTTTAGAAGCATTTGTTTCAATAATTCAACTGCAAGGAAACTTAAAGAGGGACTTAACGTTTTACTTGAAATGATTGGAATGCAAAGACATTTTTACCTTAATCCTGTTCATGCTGACAGACAGAGAAATCTCCAAGTTTACTATTGTAGTGTTATTGATTTTTGTGATGGCAACATTATAAACTCCCCCCAATATGCTCAGATCCCTTGTGCTCAGTTCTAACCCTGCTGTGTTTTACACAACTTGGCTGTCATCAGCAATTAGGGTTGTTTTGGTTTGGGTTCCTTTTTTTTTTTTCTTTTTTTGATAGAAGGAAGAAATGTGGAAAAACCTTATGCTGACTGAAGTTATGTGTTTATAGTGTAATTATTTTATGATCAGAAATTGTATTTCACAGATTTTACCGCTGAGCAAGAAGAGCATACAGATGAAAAAGAACCAACTTTGGGTAAAAGGTGGCGGCTTTCTGTACGCACATCTTCCAGATAATTTATCTCAGCTTCCACGTTTATATACATTCCCTAGTCACAGCAACTAAAAATGACATGCATCACATTCTGCCACCAGTTACTTTCGAAGCCAAGGAAGAAAAAAAAAATTAAAAAATTAAAATCCCAGCTTTTTTGCATAAAATCAGTAATAAAGATGAGGAAGTTCCAGCTCACTCTGGCTCAGTACCTCGTGCTTGCCATGCTTGGCCTCACAGGGCCCTGTGTGTGTGTGCGCTGCTGGAACACACGGAAAAAGTGATGGAAAAGGTGTGGAATACAATCCTCTGGATACAGCACCATGTTTCCTTACAGGCTGAGAAACAAGGCTCATTCTGACATCTCACAGGCCCAAGCCTGATGCCGCAATTGCCATGTGCTTTCTCACTTTCTTTTAAGGGAACAAACCGCTATTTTTCACTGGTCTGCGCTTCTTCCTTTGGAAGAACCTCGTCAGGGGTAAAAAAACCAAAATGATTTAAAGGCTGAAAAGTGAGCAACTGAATTACAAGGGGAAGACCCCAGCAATATATTTAGTTCAACGAGGGATTAAGTGCCAGGGCCACTGGTAATTAAAGGGCTAATTCGTCCTCTTTGAAGCAGTTTGACTTTTCCCGTGGCTGCGAGCGCGGAGGTTGCGCTGGGGCGAACCCGATACTCTGCCATTCTCCGGCAGCACGTGCCGAAATTAGTTCTCCATTTTGTGGTGGCCCTCGGAGAGCAATTCCCATTGAGAAGGGAACAAAGGCCGTGACCCCGGGGTCAGAGTGTAATGCAGGAAGCATGACCTCCCCTTTGTTCAGAACAGCACTGTTTACTCTGCCTAAGTAAAGATCACCAATACATTAACTAAAGAGGATTAAAAAGGTCATATCCCCAGGGATGGAGCTCACGCAAGTGGCAACTCTCTTCAGTCACTAAATCACTGGACTTCCCCACCTACTCCCCCTTCCAAAAAGAGACACCTTAAGCTGTCATGGCTCAGTGGCACATGATTTTCAGAGCAAAAGCATGTACAAATTCACGTTTCAGAACCAGGTTAATTTCTGCAAAGCTAGCCAGCTGCTTGAAAGTTATTTTTAAAGTTATCAAAATATTCTAAGTGAAAATATATCATGTCATTACAATTTTTAAAAAATTTTGTATCTCCTTCTGAACAATTCTGAGTTGATTTATAAAACTGTGTCTTAAAATGGGTATTAAAAAGTGCAAGTAACTATTATAGATGAAATTTTTAAAATATCTTGTAGTCTGTGGATGGGCAGAGAAGTTGCCTGTTGCTATAGACGATTGCTAACTCCATGATGGCTCATTTGCAAAGAGAACAAGGAAAAATAAATTGAAATTATGCTGCCTATAAAATTTCACATTTGCTGATTGCTAAACTTTATCAGGCTAAATAAGCACTTACTTTGGCTGTTAAGATTTCTCTTACCAACTTCTCATAATGTCTTAGAATGTCATTATTAATTTGTATATTAAGAGAAGCATCTCTCAAAAGAGCTAAATTAATGCTGCATTGGTAACACACAGCTAGACAGCATGCTGGAGTGTCTCCTTTGCATCCTCAGTTATAATCCCAAATTTGCTTTGTGCCTTGGTTTCCTCATCTGTGATGATGGGGCTCACTGGGATGCACATGGCCACCATAGGAGGAAAAGAGCACACAGAAGAGAGTGGTCCAGACTAAGATATTTTCCCTTCTTTATCCTCAGGCAGAGGCACCTCTGTTCAAGCTGAATATTATGGTAAAGCTTCCAGAAGAAAATAATAGGAATCAAGCCAGGCAAGGGGGCAAGCTTTTGATCAAGGTGTTTGGTGCAGGGAGCTCAGCACCACAAACCCCACACAGGGTAAATGAGTTGGAATCAGCACGAGAACACACATCACCAGAAACTTTGACAAGAGGACCAAGAGCAGCCAAAACTCCCAAAATCAAGGTTCTAGAGTCCCACAAAACAGCATGAACCATCCAGGGGGAGGGCTGAGAGGGTGTCCTTCCATTCTCAGACATTTTGTGCAAAAAAGCACTATTTTTGGATCCATAACAATATGTTAGTTGTAGTTTCTAGCAGCATGAATTGAAGCAAGAGGTGTGACAAGCTGGGATCTCAGCCTGCACTGGCCCTTCTTCACCCACCACTGCCGTTCCTGCTCCTGTGGTTTCTGATCTTTTCTCACCCCAGTAGTGGGAGTCACAAAGTTACTGCAGATCCCAAACTCAGGGTAACTCTCAGAACATGTCCAGTTCTGTGCCTGAAACAACCAAATCCAGTAACACACTGCCCTGTCACTGCTGCTCCCTGATATGACAATATTGGGCTTTTTATTACACACCAACATTCAAGGAGAGAAAGTGGAGTCACAAAGCCTGAACAACAGGTTTAGAAAAGGCAGTGTCCAGGACAAAGCAAAATTGTACAGCAGGTATTTAAAATAATGCTGTATGCTCATCAGATCTTCCCATTGATTTCAGGGGAAACACTCTGCTTTTGGCACAAAAGAGTACGCAGGCACAGTGTATCTGTGAGGAAAAAAAGGGTAACAAAATCTCTACACACAGGAGGAGCAGGTGGGCAAAAGCAATGTGAGTACTGAGCAAAGCTTTGTATCAGGCTCAGGCAAAGGACTACCTTTTCCAAAAAGCCCTGGACTGAGACAACCAGAACAAAGAATATTCTTAGACATTAAGATTTAAAAATGGAGATTGGGAGCATAAGGACTGAACCAGTGGCATAAGGACAATTTATTGACATACATTAGAAGCAGGAAGACTGCACAACAATTGTCTGGCGAGACTGAAATAGTACTGGGAAACAAAGGGAGTGAAGAAAGAGGATGAAAAACACCACAGAAAAAATAATGGCTGATTATGACCTTGAGCTGTTTAGTTATGCAAAAAAGGAACCTTGCTTTTTTTCTCACCTCGTATGGCCATACTAACATTTCTTGTTAGCTGGGTTCCTAATCTGGTATATTAATAAAGAACAAAAAATACCCACTATTTCTTCCTGTGGAAATTCCTAGTCTTTTATTTTTCAGTTCCCTTTCACACCAGCCAACAGCACTCTCCCTCCAAGATGGGAAGCAAAAACAACACTCAGGAAAGTGAGGGAATGAGATATCCATTCTCTTGAACACAAAAACAGAGGAAACATGATTCTGTGACAAAAATCCTTGCATTGTCCATTTTTTGGGGGGGATGAAGCAATCTTGACTCTACCTCATACTTTAAGATATGCCTCTCTATCTCCTGTTGCCCAGAAATCCAGACAGATCAAAAGGTACCTTGTAGGCTAAAAAGAAGTTTTAGGGAGGGAAAAATCTTTGATACTCAAGTCACAAAATTGTCCCCTCTGGTCCTTTCAAATAGCAAATCCCAATAATCAATTATTTTGCAAGTAAAGGGTGAAAGAACAGCAGACAGCAAAGCAGAAAGTGCTGAAATAAAGGGATAAATTAAAGGCAAGCCATTCTGAGGACACACAGAGCCTTTCGGAAGCAGCCCAAGGCTGGAGGCAGGGCTTCTAACAAAAATCTGCACTCTTCTATCAGGAATGAAAGGATAGCAGTCCTCAAAAATAGCCACAAATGATGATCCAGATTACATGGCAATGAATTCTGTGATTTTGTAAAGCGTCTGGAAGGCTACTTTAAAAGATTATAACTTTAATGCCTGAGCAGGGATTACATAACGAGGAGAAAAACACCATTGATAACATAACGAAAATTACTTATGTTTTAACTTCGAGGGCATCCACAGAATTCATTATTATTTATTTGGCCTTTCAAAAGGGCTTTGACAATGTGACTCACAAAGACCATAAAGAAAACACAATAGTCACGACTGGAAGTTGGAGTCATGATTAAAAACAAGCTAAGGAGCCAGAAATAAAATGTACAAATGACACTTTGGCAAGAGAATGTTAAGAGCTATTGAATGCAGAGGCCATGCTGGTATCAGATTTTAACTTTAGTTCATATCTAGGAAGATCAGCTATAAAATAAAGAGTAGCAAAAATGATAAGCAAGGGGAGAGTACTGGGGTTACTGAAGGGTTTAACCACGCTGAATGAATGTGAAACACAATAATTTTATTTTTTTAAAATAATTGCTAAGGAGATCATATTGCAACATTCTCCAAGGGGAGGACCTGGGTGCCACCATAAGGAATCAACAGAAACTTTCAGGAATATGCAATAATATCAGGTAAATCAAGCAGGAAAACAAGAGCCCTGTATTGAAAACATTATCCTTCTAATATCCTCCTGCCAGGGAAACAGCTTCCTGGAGAATGCTAATGAGCCCTTCCTCATTAGCTACATTAAAGCTACAGAAGTAACAGGAGTGCAAGGGCAAGTGTCTACAATAATGTCACTTTTAAGAGACTGCCATATATGAAAACATAAAGTGAACAAGCTATTTATGTTAGTGAGCACATGAGCAACAGAGAACACAACAGACACACACAGTCTGAAATTCAGGATCTGTAGCCTTTCTCACCTGCTTCCAGTCTTTAAAGGGAAAGGATTCAGCCAAATTAAATGAGCAGCAAATTCAAACTATGGGAATATATTATTTTTCAGTGTGCAGCCTGAGCATGTGAAAATCAATGCCTTGTTAAGGGACATCAGCAGGAATCAGAAAGAATGATTCTATCCATAGCCTACAAAAATACTCTGTTGGATGGGATTGTTTGCTGCAAAGACCACACAGACCTTTGTGCAAAGGCAAGGGACCTGCCTGCCCCACTTCCTGACAAGGACAGGGTATTCCAAAAGGATCTGATGGTGCTCAGCTACACTTTCACCAATCAACCCTTTGTAAAAAATGTCAGGGTAGACTTGGCATTAATTACACTGTGGGCCTGTTCCAGTGCAGTAATTTCTACTTTTGTTTTCTGTGGCCAAAACAAATAACAAAAAAATAGATGAGTTCACTTTATCTAATGCAAAATGTCTCATCCTCTAAGTGCCTGACCATGGTGCCTGACACAACGCTGTCAATGCATCATTCAAACGTCACAAAAACACGTAAAAACACGCATGTTTACTTTGCCACCTGCTCTCCCCCCTGCCACCACAAACAATTAGCAAGAACCTGAATTGTAAGACTCTGTTTTACTACAGAAATGTTGTGTATAGCGCTCTGCTTCGTAACATATAAACACATTTCCTTTTTTTTATCTTACGATCTTTTTTCCCATCCATGCACCATTATTTGCAAAACCCATTTAATACTTCAAGGAGAGTCCAAGTTGTGTGTCAGATCCTGGGACACTGCCACTCACACAGTGGTTTGGTACACTCAGCCTTTGGTCTTGTGGCTAACAATTCACCCAAGCTGTGAGAATAGCTCACCACAACCCACACACTGCTGCTCTTCAAAGGAACACAAGGATACATAATTAAGAGATGATGAGCTCAAATACAAGACACGAGATGTGGGAGCAGATTCTGTAACCACACCGGTGAGTGGTTTTACTACTGAAGTTTCATCAGCTCTGTCTTCACTTGGGCTATCAGTAGAACTCACATTTTCAAACTAAATTTGCAGGAGCAAAGGGAAAAATGGAATGCTAAAACTGTACCCCTGCATAAAAACAGTTTTAACATCAGTTGGTCAGAACTGAAATTGTAAATGAGCATTATTAATAAATTGCTCTTCTAACAAGTGGGGCCTATGTCTCAAAAAAAAAAAAAAAAAAAAAAAAAAAAGGAAAACCAGCATATAGTTTTGCTAAAAATACTGTCAAAATTTTATCCCACAAGAATTATAACCTGAAAGTATTCTCAGTCTCATTTCAAGAGTTTATGATGCTGTAATTGTGGCCACAATATAAAGAACTATAGAGAGAAGTATCTCTGTGTGTATGTGCCAGCTCAGGGACTAAAGGCACAATGTAGAGTGGAAATGAAAATTGAGATGTGAGTACAGATCCACTGCAGGACGTACAGGATCAGTCCCTCACTGGCTATTCAGAATAAACAAAACATCAAACCACTTTTCCTATTCCTCTGCAGAGCTGAAACTAGTTTTTGTTGTTCTTGTCATGCCTTGATTAGGGAAAGAGTTGAAAAGTCTGGAACAAAACAAGACACGAACAAAGCTACCAAACGCAAGTGAGGACCACTCACCAGAATTCAGAAATAGGCATAAGAAACAGCAGGATTACATGCTCACTTGTTTTCTGATGAACAGCAACAACAACAAAGAACAATTCAGCTTTACCTAAAAGAAGTCTTCGTTTTGTGCCGATGCAGGACCACATCTCTACGAGGCAGGGACCCTTTGCAGGGCCAGAGCCTCCCAGCAGCAGCCACACCCTCCTCTTCCTCATTTTTTTCCACTGACCATTAAATACTTTCCAAGTCAGGCACTGAAAAAAAGAACCCAAAACAAACCCCATATCTTTAATGGACATCAGACACCATATTGCTGATTTAATTAGGCAGATTAGAAACAAATAAATATATTTGCACACACGCCCATATTTGTATTTTTTGTTTCATTTCAAACAAATTTGGTAGGCCTGATTTGAATCTCTATTCAAACCACGGGAAAAAAAAATAATGAAAGTGTGTTCTATGCTGACTGCAGAACTAAACCCTCTGGCTATCTCTTTTTAGAGTTTTATATGACACGTTGTCCATTGGTACTGGAAAAAATCACAGAACAGGGGCTTTTCAGAGAATTTTCAGATGAACCTATGTATTTTGTAGCAGTAATAGATGCCAGCACAAGACAAGCTGAGAGACACATCCCAGAACTTGTCTCTTCAGGGATTCTATGGATTTGACACTCAGGCAGATCTATGACTTTATTAAAAAAAGGAAAAAAAAGAAAATAAAAAGTAAGATTTTCCTGTTCATGTATCATTCAAACTCTCCCAGGTAATAATAATGCTGCAGTGTAAGTATCAGACAACATGTCCTTAGACTCTTATCATATTTAATCCTATTTATTTTATCCATAATTCGGCAGCACACAGAACTATCTGGAAATCGATTGTTGCCGTAAACTGTTTTGCATATTGTGTCATCTGCTGGCTTTAATTCATTATTTAAACAACACTGTAATCATGCTACATTTCATATTCTATTTAACCAGAAAATAGTCAATACAAATTCAAAGTGAGAAAGCAAACTTCTCCCATATCTCAAAAAACCCAAACTATTTTCAAATAACCAGCTCCAGCATTCAACAACAAAGCAGAAATACAATATTTAGGATTCAGCAACTGAAGGTCAATTTTTTTTGCAAATAACTGCACAAAGATACTTTTGTTTAACTATCATTAGGACTGTGAAATTAACATTAAAATGAGATGCTTGTTTATTTAAATTTAGAACTAAATTTATAACCTGAATCCACAGATTCATGCTTGCCGAAAGAACAAATTAGTATTAAAATAAGAACAGAGGTTATTTGAGATGTGTGTTAGGGGATGACAACAAACCTTACAGGTAGTACATTAAATAATGCCAAATCCAAAATGATTTTGTAAGACCAGCATTTCCTACATATTTATTCATGTACAATTGTATGCTGACAGAAGAACCCTGCTCTAAGCAGGTGATACACTTCACTACTGTCGAGGTGTCTGCACTTCCATACAGTCCTACATCCTAACAGGTTTCCAATATACAATTCTGAATTCTCAAAAGCCTGCATAAAGCTGCCTTGGCACATACAGTAAAATATGTACAGCTGACTTGCAGAGGACATCAATACCAAAGTCTTTCAGACATGGTTGCTCCCAAAGAAATCTTTGTTCTCAAAACTGCAGAATATTAGGTAAGGCTGCCATTTATACCCGAGTGCTCCACTACACCACGGACTTTTAAATCCAAACACACAATAAGGGAAAAGGCTAGCACATTAGTATTTTACTGGCCCACAAAACAAAGATTCACCCTTCCAAGCCCTCCCATCCATGTATTCCATATCAGAAAGGCACACTTACTCCAGACTGTCTGCATTCCTATTTACGGAGGTGCTCTGCAATAAAGGGAGCGAACAGAAATCCAAGGGTTAACAGAAGAAACAAACAAACAAAAAAAAGCCCAAAACAAAACCCTAAACCAAACCAACAAACTCCACCACCAAAATGCCCAGCCATGCTGCAGTCCTTGCAAGAAAAGGAAAATGTTCAGCAGACAAGAGCCTAACAAAAAGCAAACAGAGAATTTAGTGCCGCTATTGCCTGGATACCAGTTTGGGATTCAGGCAGCCTTGGATTACAAGGACTATTCCCTTGAAAATCCAGCCCACAGTTCCTGCACTGTTTTCTACAAATACCACATCCAAACTGTGACTAAACACCTCATTATGCTCCTCTGGCACTGTCTGAAGCACACATATTGTACGATTTTCTGGGGCACCTAAAAGCAGAGGGAAAAAAGTGGCTGGTTTTTACCAATGGGTAATGAAACGTTGAACAAGTTCCCTGCAAAAGGTTGCATGATCAGTAAATCTTCTTCCCCTCCTGCCCCTTTTGTCCTGTGTAGGCAACAGGTGACAAAATACAGCCCCAATCTTCAGCTTTACAAATTAAAAAAAAAATGTATGTAGACTGTGGGATGTCTGCACTGTAATGTAGCCTTTTAAAATTAATTTAAATTGAGTGAAGAGACTTAGCTGGGCCTCTACATTGGCTTCAGAAAGCAAATGCTTTTCTTAATATTTATTTGTAGAGGTTTCATTTAAAGAAAATACAGTCCTCACAGTTACAAACAATAACTAGGGACTTGAGGTAACAATCTGGTAGTGACAGATCTTAAAAGAGAAAATTCAAACTGCATTTCCAAAGGAACTGCATGCCTCAAATATTTCACTACAATCTCATTTTCCTATAACCTGCTAATTGATCTTAAAGATGTAGATGAATTATGAGCCAATAACCTGCAATTTTCTTAGCTCTTACTCCGGACAAGCATTATATTCTGATTTATGAACATCTGAAATATTTAATTTGCTGTTCATGGCATTTAAACAGTTAATCTAATTTATGGGAAGTAAGGATTCCACATTAACGACTCCTTCTACTTTCTCCTTTAAGCTTCACCACTTCAAAAGCCTTTTCCCCATCCCTTATTATTTAGGAGTAGTCTCCCTTTGTGCACTGGACATACTATGGTAGTTCAGGAGGCCGTGGCAGCTCCACGGTTCCTTTGCC
>VWYP01000459.1:0-18279 GCA_013400435.1 Pycnonotus jocosus | reverse complement strand
AATTTCAGTTAGCAACTGTCTGCATCCACAATTGAGCCTGCAGCTGAAAGCCAAGGAAATGTTGTTTTGTATAGCACCAAGTGCATCAATTACCAATTTGTGGTCATTCACATTTATCTTTTCCCAATTTGGTAATACGTTTGATAACATTTACTAATTTTTATCATGGTTTATGTGGTCTTCATGTCCCTTGGAGTTCTGTAAAAGTAAACACAACAGTCTGCCACCAAGAGGCAGAGAATTAGAATGATAGAATTATCCAAGGTATATTTATTCGATACTCTTTCCCTAGACCATCAAAGGTTACCCATGGATATTTATTCAGAGGGAGTTTCAGCACCGGGGGTGCTTCCCCTACAGTAGGGGAAAGAACAGGTTGTGCAGGGTAACCTGCTGGGATTCTTGGAATCACTTGGTCCCTGTAGTAAGGGAATTATGTTTGGAGCTGTCAGGACTGTGAGAGCTAAGCTAACCACAAACAATCCCTATTCCCAGGTTGTATATCCTTTTTCAGCTTCTTTAAAACCATGGGAATAAAACCCAACAGACCCAGCTGGGCCCTCAGGACCCCACTGCCATAGGTGTACTGAGGAAGCAAATTCCCATTTTGCCTGGAAGGGATCTGTAGGAAGAAGTGTTTGGTGAGCAGTTGTTCCAAAAATCAGCAATTGCATTGCTTCTTTCTGAGAAGCAGCCCATTCCCATTTTACCCCTTTTCTGAGCAAGTTGTGAAGAGGTTTGGCAGTTATGGAAAAATCTGGTCACAAGAAGCGAGTGGAAAGCGGTGGTGGGGGTTCATAACCCGGTATTTGGCGCTGTAACGTCATTGCTTCATCGCACGTAACCATTTCCACTCAACCCCTTTCCTGCACAATCCAGCCCATTTTCATGGCAGTGCCCTTTCCTTTCACGGTGAGCACTCAGGGGGAAAAAAAGGAGGTCAAGTTCTGGGGTAAAAAAGTGGATTTCTGGTAATTCTGCCCTCTCTTGCTCTACCACGCTCTGTGTTGCCTCTCAGTAGATGCGCTGGGGAATATATGGGACAGTCAGAATAGGAACGTGTGTCACAGCACTGGAGGTGCCTCAGGTGGACTTGGTAACCTGAAATGTGACAGTTGTACATGAGGGAGAGTTGCTGGGCTGTGAGCTGTGGGTTGAACCTGACCACAAAGTCATGACAACATCCTGCAGTGATGTAAAGCATCAGCCGGCGGAGATTTCTGCTGGTGTGATTCAAGAGAGGTGACAGAGCAGGGACCATTAGCCCCTTTTCCTTGGAAAGTTCTATGAATTTGTGAAAGGTTTCTGATTTTTTTTTTTTTTGTAGGACTGAAAATGTCATGAATCTGTTGATTTCCTGGATAACTGAAGATGAATTTGTATGAAGAGTCCTACACTTTAGTCCTTGGCTTCCAGCTTGGCTACATAGCTTTGGGAAAGGTTTCTCTCAGGGCTTTTCTGCACAAATAAGCTCCATAAAGTTATGTGGGTTGTTTTTTTTTCCTGCCATAAAGATAGCTTTTACTCCCAAAGAGACCTAGTGGTGCTCCAGGGAAACACCACATGCTCTTGTCTTTCCAGCTGGTGGCTGCTCCTTTCTGTATCAAAGGATGCAGAGTCCTGTTTCCACTTCTGTTTTCATGCCTCCCTCTCCTATTAATTATTAAGTGAGGATTGTGTGATTGAGAGAGATTAAAACTTCCATAATCAGAAAGGAACAGGACCAGGTGGAGGAATTCAAATGAAGCTTTTGACCTTTCAGGGCTATTCAAGGACGATGGTCAACCCAAGTCCCACCATATCCCACGTGAGTCCCACCAAACAAGTCAGGAGAGGCTTTCCTCACACCACCTTGCTGGCTACAGGGCCATGGGACTTATTAGGGTGTTTTGGGATTGTGCAAAGACTTATGGGATGTACAGCAGCAGGAGCAAAGTGTGTAAAGGAAAGGATAAAAGTGGATCAGTAAGAAACTCTGTGTGTGGGAGTGCTAAAGATACCAAGATGGACAAGCTCCAGATTATTCCATAAATCTGGGCCTGTCCTGGTGCTCCAGCCCCTTCCCCAGCTCCATTTGCCTCCATGGATGTCCAAGGAGCCCATCCAGGAGCAATGCTGCTCCAAGGTCCACCCAGTTTACAGGGCCAGAGAAAAGACAGAGATCAATATTCCAACAGCACAGCTCAGGCAGGGACTGGGAATCAAAGCTGAGCCAGAATGGGGCTCCTGGTGGTGGTCAGGGCCCTAACAAGGCGTGTAGGAGTTTTCAGAAGTCCTAGTCCACCCCTAGGAGCAACCAGTAGGGCAGGCAACATTGGGAAGAAGAAGTATTTCCCATTAAAAAAATCCCTCTGGTGAAATCTCCACAATGGGCCACCACAGTGGGGAAGGCATCCCAGCTCCTGGTGTGCCCTGATATCCCCTGGCAGGAATTCCCCATGGCACTTATTCCTCCCCTGCCCAGTCCCTGCAGGACACAGGGGATCCCTTGGATGAGGTGAGTGTGGATTGTGCAGTTGAAGGGAGGTTAAATGGTGAAGTGCCATGTCCTGCCCTCATTTTCAAACCCCTGTTTGGGTGCCTGACTTTGCAGCTCACTGACCTCTGCTGTTGGGTTTGTTTGAGGCACGTTGAAGACTATCCACATGTTTGTGGTGAAGGAACACTATTATTAGAAAGAAGGGGGTGGGAAGGAGTAAAAAAACCCAAAAAACAAAAAAACACCTCCCTGAACAGTTTGGGGTTTAGGTGTTTTTTTTGTTTTTTTTTTTTTTTTTTTCCTTTCCTTATCTCTTGATCTGCCTGAATAAATGGTATTGGCTGATTTGGGATGCTGGTAGTGGTATCTGCCCTTCCCCTTTTTCGAGGTAGATGGGAGGAGGAAGTGGGCTAAAAATTGCAATATCAGCTCCTAACCTCGGGTTAGGTAAGCCAGCTCTGCTGCAATGGAAAGGGTGGCAGTGCCAGAGCTTTGCTATAAAATGGAGAGCACAGCTGGCTTTGAGACACAAGCAGGGTTGAAAGGGTCTCAGAGAAGGAGAATTCTCTTGCCCTGTCACCCTAACATCCATCCAAAGCAGCAGGGAGGTTACCATGGCTTTCACCATCTCTGCTGGGGTAAGTACCTACATTTAAAATAAAGGCTAAGATATATTTGCTGCAAGAGAGAAAGCAGAGTGCAGATCCCCTGATTTGTGCAGAAAACCCTTTTGGTCTTGCTGGGAGCTGAATGGGATGCTGGCTGTGTCTGATGCAGCTGTCTGGTGATTGAGTGACAAGGGTGTGGTGGATTACCGTGATTTATTTCTCTTACTCATCAGCACTGCTAAAGTGGGATTGGCAGAGTCCTTTTTGTAGACAACATGTAATCAAAATTGCTGAAATTTCACTGTGGATACCTATGCATTTGAATTTCAACCTGGGCAGCATTTGCAGCACTGTCAGCTCCTGTGATTTTTTCAAAAGCCCTGCATTTATTTTGTCTTCTTTTTAGGAACTGGGCTTAATGATCCTTGTGGTTCCCTTTCAGTTCAGGGTATTCTATGATTTTATTATTTACTAGAACTCTGCCTACTGGAAAGAATCCCATATTTTCTTGGGAAAAGGGGCATTTCCAGCAGATGGCTGTGGGTGGCCAGCTTTTACTGTCCTGAAGAAGGCATGGCTGGGCAAAGTTTTAAGCTTAGGCACAGGGTCAGCTGAGTCCTTACCCCAATTTTGGGATGAAAAGGTGGTGCTGGGTGACTGCAGAGTAGGATCTTCATAGCTTTTTGGACAGATGCTCTTGGTGCAGAATCAACTCTGAACCAGAATTTAAATTTAGAGTTTAGCACCAGTTATGATGAGTTTTATTAACATCGTTTTGCTATTTGCTCATCTTGGCCTGTTTCACACAAATACAGGTATGAAGATGGTCCAGTGATGGTCCATCTAACCAAGACTTGGCTCTTTGTGCTCTCTTTCCTGACTGGGCTGAACTAACAACACCTTTCTCTCTCCCAGTTCAGGTCACTGGTTTTGGTGCTGATTTTAGCCCTCACTGTGAGGAGCTCACCCCACAGAAAGGCTGGTGCCTCTGCGAGGCTGAGGGAAGGTTGCCTGAACCAAAAGGATCCCAAATTCCCTACAACAGTGAAAGTTGACATCCGGATCGGCAACTCGGATCGCGCCTTTGGGATGGTCCATGATATCAGGAACCGCTCTCTTGCTCCTTGGGATTACAGGTAACTGCTCAGTCCTTCTCTAAATTATGAGGGCTGTGTCACAGATGGCTTTTTGTGGTTGCTGTGGTTCATTCTCAGCATGAACCCATCCCACGAACATTGCAAATGCTTCTTGACACACCCTGACCTTGCGATGTTGGGTGAGATTTCTTCAAGAGAAACTGTTTGCAGTGCCAGGGGATACCACTGGGATGGTTTCTAATCATCTTGTCAGTCTTTATCAATCACAGAATCATTTAGGTTGGAAAAGCCTTCTGAGGTCTTTGAGTCCAACCATTCCCCAGCATCGCCAAAGCCACTACTGACCCATGTCTCCAAGTGCCACATCCACATGGCTTTTAAAGCCCTCCAGGGATGGTGATTCCACCACCTCCCTGGGCAGCTGTGCCAGGCCTTAACAACCCTTTCAGGGAAGAAATTTTTCTTAATATCAAATCTAAACGTCCCCTGGAGCAAATTGTCTGTTGTTCCCTGGGAGCAGAGCCTGACCCTCCCTGTCTGCCCCTCCTGTCAGGGAATTCTGCAGAGCCAGAAGGTCCCTCCTGAGCTTCCTGTTCTCCAGGCTGAGACCCTTTTCCAGCTCCCTCAGCTGCTCCTCTTGCTCCAGCCCCTTCCCCAGCTCCTCTGAGTGGCTTTCTAACCCCTGTGCCCCAAGCCTGTAGTGCTGCATGGGGTTGAAATAATGACAAAATTAATTATTCCTCTAGGGAAAGAATGATGGGAGTATGTTGACATTTCGCATTTTCCTAACAGAAAGAAACATCCAAATGCTGAAACAAAAATTGATAGGCCAGTTACAAGTTCTGTATTATTTAACCCAGCTCCACTCCATTCCTCAGCTCCTAAAGCACAACACTGCAATATTGCTGTATCCCCTCCCAATGCTGACTCCATTTCTAGGAAATCATTGTGAAAACGTCAAGGGTGAGGAAATCCTTTGCACCTCACAGTGAGAAACACACAGGCAAACAGGACGATGTAGATGTAAACAAGAAGATCCTGCCACACCACCGTGTCTGAACGCATAAATCACTTTTGTGTCCCCACCCGCAGGCTGGACGAGGATCCCGACCGCTTCCCACGGGTGATTGCCGATGCCAGGTGCCGCCTGTCGGGCTGTGCCGGCCCCCTGGGGCAGGAGGACCACAGCCTCAACTCGGTGCCCATCAAGCAGGAGATCCTGGTGCTGCGGCGGGAGCAGCGCGGCTGCGTGCCCTCCTACCGCCTGGAGAAGAGGCTCATCACCGTGGGCTGCACCTGCGTCACTCCCGTCATCCAGCACCAGGCCTAGGGGCCACCACGAGGCCAGCCAGCAACGGGGGGAAGAGGTGTTTCCCATAAAAAAATTTCCCTCTGGTGAAATCCCACAGCTGCCCGCCTCGCATCCCAGGAATCCAACAAATTTCCCTTTCGAATCCAAGCAAACTGACTCCTGAAAGTCGTGATCCTTGCTGGTGTTCATTTGTGGATTTTAGGATGGGAATTGTTGGTGGCTGGTGATGGAGAGGAGGAAGAGTTTTGTTTGTGGCCGCAAGCAATGAGAGAGGGGAAAGCAGTGCTTTTTAAAAATTTATTTTTCATTGTGGTTCCTATCAGTTTGGCGAGTCAAATTAATTGTAGTTTCCAAAGTTGTCCTTGGCAGTAAATTGCCGTAATTGAATACGTGCCCACCAGCACTGTCACAAAAATTTCCTCATCCTGCACCTTCTTGCTCCCTTCTCCATCCCTATCCCATTTCCCTTCTCTGGCCATGCCTGCTCACTGGGATATCACTGGTGTCAGTCAGACATTGGTGCCATCCAGCCTGGTTGTCACCACAGTCTGGGTTTATGTCACTGCTGCAATTGACTTATTGCAAAACTTATTTTGGGAGGTAATTGATTCCACTTGTTGAGTGCTAAAGAACCAACAGATATCTATATTTTTATTTATGTCTTCTATTTATGGCTGTATTTATGGCTCTGTGTGTGCTCAGAGTATTAAAATTTTGATTAATCTGTATTTATTCAATAACTTATCTGCTGAATAAAAATCTTATTTTATTAAAGAAAGGTTTTTTCATATTAGTTCAGAATGACACAGGGAATGGGTTTGTGCTGCAGTAGCACTGAGAGATTTCAGCACAGATTGGGCATTTTCCTGTGCAGTGAGATGAGTAAGAGGCAGCAGATGAGAACTTGCAGCCTAAAAAGATGCAAAGAAGAGGCTGAAAGGAGTGAAGAGAGGTTCTGCAGGCAGTGGTGGCAATGGAATGAGATTTTTCAGACCTCTGGGATGGTCTCTAGGGATGCCATGCAAAGAGATGGGAGATGTCACATTCCAGGGCTGCAGCCAGAATTTGGGATGGTTCATTAGAGCTGGGAAAGGTCTGTTCTATCCTCTTCCAGGCAAGCTTTGATCCCTATAAACAGCCTTCTCCTCCCCCAGCTGAAGATTGGCTGAGCAGGAATTCAGGATGATGTCAGATGGCTTCATCTCACTGCTCCTCAGCCAGGTAATTCACAGGTGCTGGGATTCAAGTGGTGGATGAGGATCCCTCACATCAAGGAACCAGGAATTGTACCTGCAGGGCGTGGTTTCCTGCTGAGCTGAGGTGCCCTGCCTTAGCAAACAAGGAATTGCCCTTTCCCTCCCCGAGCTGTACAAGGAGCACAGCCTGGCACAGCTCACTGTTCAGGAGTTGGACTGGATGATCCTTCTGTTTTCCTGAGGATATTCCATGATTCTACAACTATCTACTCTTTCATCAAATTACTGCAATGATGCTTTTTTTGACATTGCTCCTCTCCCATCCAGAGCTGAGCCAGGCTCTCAGACCTCTGACTTTGGTTTCTGCTGGGGGAGGTTTTAAGGCTGTGTTTCCTTTTTCATTTAAATCAGGACAAACCTGTGCAAACATTCTCGTATTTCATTTTGACTGCACAGAAACCACTCTAAGTTAGATCCACATAGCACTGGTAGACCCTGGGTTTTCTCCCCAGGTTGGGCCATGCGAGTTGTTGGGTCTAAATGAACAAATGCCAGGTTGGATGGGATAGTGGGGATAGTGGAAGGTGTGGCAGAGGGTGGAATGGGATGGTCTTTGAGCTCCCTTCCATCCCAAACCATTCCACGATTCTGTGATTCTGTGATTCTGTGATTCTACGATTCTATGTTGACTCCTCTGGTGCTTTTTGTTGAGTCAGGTGCCTTCTGTGCCCCGTGGGTCACTGGGAGCCACTCCAACAATCCCTGGGTGCCCTTCCCATTCAGTTACGGGCATCTGCACCCGTTTGTGGCAGCAGCTGTTTCATTATGACCGCTGAGCTCTTCATGTGGCACAGGGCCAGCCCAGGGAGGCGTCTCCTGCTCTCCTCTCACAGTAACCGCTGACCAGGAAATCGCAACCCGCTTCTTACTCCTGACCTACTTCTCTCCACAAACCTGCCTTGTGGGGCTGCCCTCACTTGTTTTTCAGGGAGAAAACCACCCTGCTCCTCTCCTCTCAGTCGTAATTACTTTGACACTGGGTTCATGGCATCGTCCTGTGCTGATGCTCCTCAACACCCTCCAGCTTACCCTAAGAGCAGTGCTAACAGGATGGATAATGAAGTAGCTAATTAGGAAAATACAGAGATGGTTAATTAAGGAAGTCTCACCCATGGGTCATGAGGTTTTGCAGGCAGAGCTCTCAGCTGCAAACCACACACCACTCACAAAGCCCTGCTGCATTGCTTGTACATGGGGTTTGTTTCCTCCTAATGGCATCATTCTTGGAGTGCAGCAGCTTGTAAATACAAGCCTGGTTATTTTTTTGGGTACTGGTTTTCGCTGCCAGCAATCTATTAATTTGGGGGTTAGAGCTAGATGATCTTTAAGATCCCTTCCAACATAAACCACCCTGTGATTCTATGAATCAGAGAACACAGCAAACAAATTTATGCTTCTTGTAAACAGCACAGTCATATCAGCACCGAGAGCAAGTGCAATTCACAGCCTTTGCTAAAGGCTTGGCTTGGTTTGTTCCCTTTGCAGCAGTGAACCCAGACCCTGGATGCCCAGCTGGGCATCTCTGGCTCTGAAATGGGGCTTGGAGAAGCCTCCAAGGACTGGGTGGTTTTACCAGGAGGAGAAGATAGCTGGAGGTGTAGCAGCAGTGCCACAGTGTCTTCTTGTAAGCTGCTGGGCTAAGCAGCCTCCAGTCACAGGTTGGTATCTGAGCCTCGTGGCCTTTCCTATTCTTTTTCCCTTCTGATTTCCTCTCCCTAACCTCCTACCTTGTTTTTTTTGCTCACTGCTCCCCTTGGCTGTGTGTTCTGGCAGCTGATCCTGGAGTAGCAGCTCCCGTGGGATGTTGGATAGAGCACAGTGCAGAGCCCCCTGCGTCACCATGGGCTGGGGGCACAGCAGTGATTTCAGCACAGGGAGATGCCTCCTCCCAGACCTGTGACCTGTGAACATGTTCACCAGAAAATATCTCAGGCCTCTTTGGACCCCTGACCACAGGCAGGTGCTCCTGGGAGTGTTCAAAGGGACTGCAGACCACGGCAACTTATTCCAAAAAAATCATTGCTTTAGAAAGTGTTGCAAAATTAAATATGCAAAGAATGCAAAGGTTGCAAGCTAAAAGGTTGCAAACCCCAAGAATTATCTGTTTGGTAAGCCAGAGGGTTAATGGCTGGAAAGCCAATATGGTTTATTGAGAGTTTGACAGTAAAAGCAAAATTTTAAGGCAATGAGCAATTTTCTGATCAGTCCAGAAATTCTCAGCAAGAGCAAATTTCTGGTGAGTTCTGTAAGGACCTGTGGGTTGGTGCCAACATGATGAGTATAGATGATAGGATGAGTTTCTGTATAGGATGAGTTTCTGCAGGTTCTGGAGATGGCCTCAGAGACCAGACCAGAAACTTGCTCCCATGTCACCATCACCCCCAGAACAGGAGACTTTCCTTGACCTTCCCTGTGAGGGTGGTGAGGCAGTGGCAGAGAGAACCTGTGGCTGTTCCATCACTGGAAATATTCCAGGCCAGGCTGGACAGGGCTTGGAGCAGCCTGGGACAGTGAAAGGTGTCCCTGTCCACGGCAGGAGGTTGGAACTGGATGATTTTTAAGGTCCCTTCCAACCCAAACCATTCTATAATACCACAATCTCCTTTTTTCTCCCTCTCTTTCTCCCTTTTCCTTCTTCGTTATTATTTTTAACCTTGTGCTCAAGAAGAATGAGTGGGCTGATTCTGCATTTTCCACAGAACTGTTGCAAGGCAGTGACAAAAAAAAAAAAAATTCCCAAACTTGCTTAAAATGTCTGTGATTGTCTGGTACCACTTGGCAGAGCCAGAGCTGTTGATGGGGACAGGACTTGTGCTGGTCCTGGCTCTCAGGAAATGAGAAGATGCCAGCCAGGCTCAGCACCAGACACAAACTACACTTTCTGCCTTTGCTGCTCACAAAGAGGAGTTCCTGGAGCTGAACTTCAGTGGTCCTTGTGGGTCTCTTCCAACTCAGGATATTCTAGGATTAAAAACATTTTTCGTATTTTCTAATTATTCTCCGTACTTCCAGGGCTAGATAGTGGCAGTGGGTTCAGGTCCTCAGCTCCTCAGAGAAATCCCTTCTTGCTTTTGGTGTAACTGTTTATTTACTCTTCCTTCAGAAAAGTGGCTCAGCTTTTGTACCTTTTTCTATAACTTCAACAAAATATTAAAAGTATGTTTGATGCTCTTGGGGGCTCACAGACTGACAAAACACTGTTTTCTGGGCACAGCTTGCTATGAGTAAAATCAGTACAAACCATCATGTTTCTGTTTCATCTGGATTCTTAGTAAATACAAAATGTTTCTATCATGATCAAGGTTCCCAGTTCTGGTAAATGAATAGAGATGGTTTATCTCCTCTTTAACTTGAACCCATAATTTTTCAGGGTGGCTGTTTATTTCAGACTTCTGAAAAATTGTGCTCCTTACAGCTGAATCTGCAGCACCTTTTAAAAGCATCTTGTTTCTATCCAGGTTGCTTTGATAAGTGGCAATGATGAGTGTGATTATCTGCAAAAATCCAATCTCAAACATCCCTTTCTGGAGGGTTTTACTCACAGGTTGCCAAGACACTGCTGCTCAGACTTTGCAAATTGATGTGAAACTGAGATGGGGAGCAGTGCTGGACTGGAAACTTTTATGTTGGAGAGGGCTTTGCAGCAATTCCGCCCGCCTCCCTCCAATGACAATATCATTTAAGATTATCAAATTAACAGAATTTTGCACTGAAAACAGGGAGGAAGAATCTTTACCTGTTGAACCTCAAACTGATAAGAGCTGTGCATGGGTGAAAGAGAAGCTCTACACTCTTTGATCTCTCACTGTGATCGTTATTGGCTGTAGAAGAATAAAGAAACTGATGAGGGCAGGCTTGTCAGGATGCATTGGTTTGGGATTATTCTGCACCTTTCCAACTGAACACAGCAAGGAAGGAAGTCAGTGAAGGAAAATCTCTTGGCTCATGGTGCTGGGCGTTAGGAGAGGACTTGCAGCAAGAGAGAAAACAATCCTGTGACCCTGTGAATCCAGCTTATTAATTAACCTATTAAATGCTGCTTCAGGAGCATGTAGAACACCCAAGCAGCCTCTAGGTGTGAGCACAGAGTTGCCCAAATGAATAAAAAGTGTTTCTGTCCTAAGGCTCAGATTTAGCTGGGTTGGTAGCTGGTTCAACAAAAATCACGCTGGTGAAAGGGAGACTGGTGTATCTTCACTACGGCCAGGTTGGATGGGGCTTGGAGCAACCTGGGGTGGTGGAAGGTGTCCCTGCTCATGGCAGGGGAGTGGGAACTAAATGATCTCTAAAGTCCTTCCAACCCAAACCATTCCATGATGATGATGCTGATCTGTGAAATTTGTTGACAGAAAGCTGTTGAGTTTTCAACGCTCCAGCTGTGTCATCTCTTTCTGACCTGCTTCTGAGTTTTCCACCTCAGCAGAGCTCTCTCAGCATTTTCCAGTCCCCACTACGCATGTGCCAATTCCAGCTAGTGACACATGGATTCCAGGGAAGAAAGGGTTGGACTTTCTGTGATTTTAATTGTTACTTGGGCTAATTGCAGATAATTTGACAAAATTCCTTCTAGGAGTGATAGGACATTAAGACATTACCTAAATGACAAGGAAGTCAGTTCTGTTTCAGTCTTCCTGGACTGATATTTATATAAATCTTTGAAAACCTTGAAAGATGAGTGCTCCTTGATGGTTTTTTGTTTAGGGTTTTTTTGGGGGGTGGATTTATTTAAAGTCTGTTCATGCTTATTACTTGTGGGATGGTCAGCTGGGTTAAACATCAGGACTTGCAGAAGACCTTGGAGAAGAATAACTGGAGATAAGGTCAGAAACTATCTAAGTTAGGATCATACACACTCTAGATTTCTATGTTTAGGCAAAGTTATATCAGTGTTTGAAGGCACATAAAGGTGTGGACAGGAGTTCATTGCTGTGATTGCAGTATTGTGGTCAGCCTGAGTTAATCAATATTTCCTTGGTCCTGTGTTTATCTGCCAGCTCAGGGCATGGTGTAGCTGTGCTGTGGGTTTAGGTTACAGCCTGACCCACCTGGAATAGGTTAGGGAGGGTTTGGGCTCACTGGAAGAGCTGGAGGGAGAAATCCCCAGTTGCAAAAGTTGGGATGATCACAGCTGGATCTGGAGAAGGTGCTTTCACCTGGGAGGACCTTCCCTCTTTGTAGAGACTCTCAGCTCTGAGCTCTGTGTCTCTACGAGCTCTGTGGCACTTTGGCAGCTTGCCAGTGGCACTTTGGCAATGCCTCAGCAGGGCCACACCTCCCCAAGACAGCAGCAAACAAAACACGCACACCCTCACCAGCCAGCCTTGCCCTCTGAAACATGGAACATGTTCACTGGAGCACTTTTAACCCAAGTGTGCTCTAAATGAACCCACCTGCCGTGCCAGGCACCCACCCACGCAAGCCCCATCCGACCGCAGCTGAAGTGCTGCGTCAGGGTGCTCCACATTCGAGGTGCTCAAAACACATTGGAAGGGCATGAGCACAGAGAAAATCACGATTGCAATCAGCCAGACGTGGTTAATTGCCTCAGTCACCCACCTGACTCTCGTGAGCTTCCCCAGGTGGTGCCTCTGCTCCACGGACAATGGGCTGAAATGCCCACAGATAATGTTGGAGTGAAGTTAAAGCTCAGCAGGGAAAATGCACTTGCTGTCTTAGGTGAGGGAGTTTCTTTCCCCCAAAAGTAGTATTCAAAGTTTTGAGCTGAACTCATCTTTACAAATCCTTTTCCAACAGAATAATTAGGTGGACAACTGGGTAATTGCCCAGATTTTTTTTTTTTACTTCTCTGTCTTTTATGTGAAGAATGTTGCCACTTTATAAATAATTTTCCTCCAGGTATCTTAGCTTCTCTATTGGTAAAATGGTGTTTTCCCTATTTTTTTTTCCATGGGCTTTACATTCTACTGCTGCAGAGGTAGATTTTATCAAGGGAATCTGAGGCTTTAGCATCACATAAATCTATTTTATGCTCATGATTGAGTAATTTTTTGTCTTATCAGGTACACTTCTTTAGAAAGAAAGGAGAATACCAAAGAATTTTTCACTGTCATTTTTATTACACAAAGATAAATAAACCTTACCTTAATACTTTAAAAAATTATATTAGAGTAATACATTATCATAATATTTTCCACCAGCATAAATAGATTTACATAAATAGACATTTCAAAGTGTAAACTAAGGACGGGTAAAATTCCCGTTACTGTTCAGGCTGTCACATGAAGGTGCCTGGATCCTGAATTTGTGAAGTTCAAGGTTTTGGGGGAAAACATTACATTTTTTTGACTGAGACACCTAATTTTCAATGTATTCTGATATATCCTGGCTAATTTTTGTGGCTTGATTCAGCTTTTTGGGGGGCTGGATCAGGCCCCTTCCACACAAGGAGCTTCTCTGTGGCTCCTCGCTCTTGCACCTCCAGCTCACTTCACGCCTGGTGCTGCACCAAGGGCGTGACACAGGTGCAGCCCACGGTGATTAATTTCTTCTCCAGCCTGTAGGATTGCTGGCAGCCCCTCTGCTCCCTGCGCAGGACCAGGATCTCCTGGGTGATGGGGACGGAGTTGAGGCCGTGGTCCAGCTGCCCCTCCGGGGTCACGCACCGCGAGTGGCGGCACTCGGCGTCCGCGATCACCCGCGGGAAGCGCTCGTGGTCCTCGTCGATCCTGGGGGTTGGCGGGAAAGGGAAAAGGGAATGTGTGAATCCAAGTCTGGATGACCATCCCTGCTTGGGAACCTGGGCGTCCTGGGGTGTGCTGCCTAGGGAGGGACAGCAGATTCTCCAGGACCACAGGTTTTTCAGGAATAAAATGTAAGTATCTAAATACCAGATATTTTTAGATGTATGGCTGCATGCAACTGCCTTTGCAAAGGACTTGCTTCAAGCAGGCACTGACTTTGAAAGACTTATCAGAAATGACTTGAGCTTTCCAACATGTCACTCCAACTATCAGACCCCAAAACCTTCATTTCCTCCCCAAAATGTGAAATGTTGGCGTTAAACCACTGTTGAATTTGGTGCAATATTAACCCTCTGAGGTATTTTTTTATGGTGTTTTAGGTGAAGAATGCTTTAGAAGATAAAGCCTTCCCTAGTATACAAATTAATTAATTAAATTATAAAGGTTGTTTGCTTTGCCATCTGTATATTGCCTAAGCCATGTATTTCTTTTATGCTGCTTTCTGTACTGGTTCTCTTTCAAAGATGATTACAGGAATGAAGATACCCTCATATTTCCAAAATCTCTCAGCTTTGAAGCACTGAAAATAGAGATGAAAGCAATTTTCTTGGCCAGGGCATCCAGTGTTCTTCCAGGCCATAGGGCAGGGATCGTACCTGTAATCCCACGGAGCCAGGGAGCGGCTGCTGACGTCCAGACTGGCTCTGGTGTCCTGGTTCGTGTTGCTGATGCTGAGGTTGACTCTCACAGTTTGGGGGAATTTTGAGTCTTTTGGGGTCAGGCACCCAGCAGATGCTTGCTTGAAGAGATTCTCTGGCTTGAGCCCAGGCTTGATCACCTTCCCGTGGGCAGGACTGCTGGCTGACAGCATGGCCAGCAGCACGAGGAGCAGGGGTCTGAGCTGGAGAAAATTGGTACATTTAGGACGCAAGACAGGAGTGAAATTCATCCACAGCCAGCCAATCTGGTGGTTAAAGCCCCTACTGCAGGTTGGAGTAGTTATGGAAAAATGTGCCATATGTCACATCCACTTTTGTTCCCATTAACTGATTCTCACAGTGCTGACAGTTATATATACACCCAGTTGTAATCTGGTTGTAATGTTAAATTATAGAAAATAATACAATACAGAAGACAGCAGAAAGGGTATAAAAAAAAGAAAGACACTCTAAGGTTGAGTCTTCAATGTATTTCTTACCTCAGAGAATGCTGTGGTAGCCCATGTCACTGATACGCAGTCTCATTGCTGACCCATGAGCATTCTCACCTTTTAGTTATTTTTAATTATTAATGATTTAAACAAGCATTTTAAAGGTGGGTGCAGACCCCTATTCCATCTATTAGAATTTAAATATGCTTTTGTTGAAATGGGAGAAAATAAACTCAGAATTCAAGTTCTTACCAGAGAAGCGCAAGAAGTTGGAGACATCTTCCTTCCTTCTTTCCTTCCTTCTCTTCCTGCTTCTGATGCTTCTGCTGGGCTCTGCTGAGCTGAAGGTGTCTGGGCACATCTGCTGCTGGACCTTTTATAAGGGTTTCTTGGCTGTGCTAAAGAGTTTGGAGTAGGTGGTTTTTTCCCCCAACCTTAACTGTGGTTTCTGACCATAACCTAAATTAAGAAGTGTTTGTGTGTAGGTTCCATTAACACAGGTGGAATACAGGATACATCTTAGATCTGTAGATGATGTCATTCCTTCACCCATGTCACTCAAATGGTGACAAAACCACAGATGTTGCAAATTTGTGGGTGCAAATCATTCAATTTTAAATTGGGATTCCGTAGGTATCAAACCCAAATGCTGCTGGTACAGCTTTGGATCTGTTTGCTTCTTGGTTGGTCTGATGTCTTTTCACCCCAAATTGGGCAGATGTTGGACAGCTGGCCACCATCAAACTGGTCTCATATTCTTCCCATGGGATGGTGAAAGGGAGCAATTCTCTTACAAATTTATCAGGGTAATTTGTCCTGATGTCTGAGGAGCAGTGTCCCTGCTCAAGTTCAATTCTACTCTGAACTGAGCTATTTTTATTCACGATTAAACCTCAGGCGTGATATTTCACAGTTGATCAGAATGCTTGGTGATAGTGTGTTCCCAAAAGTCACTCTCCACATAGGAAAAAAAAAAAGAGTGAACTTTGTTTTGAGCTTGCCACCTTTTCATTTTGCTTTCATTTTCCTTCCCTCATGCTATGAGGCAGTGTTTTGTTCCTAAGGAAAGGAGTTGGGGAAGTGTGATGGATGTAAACTTCCAGTTCTTAAGTGAGGGAGAGGACAGAGAGGTTCCAGAGAAATTTTGTGAAGGCTGAGAAGTGCAAAATGACACAAGATAGAGGTTACCCAGAGGAGCTGTATCTGCTCCATTCCCTGGGAGTGTCCAAGGCCAGGTTGGACAGGGCTGGGACCAGCCTGGGATGGTGGAAGCTGTCCCTGCCCATGGCAGGAGATGGAACTGGATTATATCCAAGGTCCCTTCCAACCCAAACCATTCTGGGATTCTATAACATCAAGTCTATTCTCTGATATTTCTTTTTTTAGGAAATACTCCCATCATTTTGCTCTGACAGTGGGTTACAGGTAGCTCAGCTGTGCCTCATAAAGTGACACTCAGTGTAACAGCTTTGAGCTGCTGAGAACTTTTCCCAGGTCTAATTTTAGTGGGGATTTTTAAATAAAAATGATGTGGAGAAGGTACAGGTGTTTTATATTTGCTTAATATTTATACCTAAGTCCAAATTTTACTCACCTTGTGCCATCCAAAGGAGGATGCAAATCAGGGTAGAATTTAGTTTGCGTGTTCTGGGATACCCGTGACCTACATCCGCTTGTTGAAAAGATGCTGATGTTTCAGAAATTAAATGTATATTTCAGTTTCCCTCTTTAAGCTAGAGGTGTACAAGTTAAAGGAAACAGTCCTCTCAGAAGGGGTTTTCTCTAATGCCGTTTACTGAAATATCCTTTCAAAGTGGGTCAGTCGAATTGCCAATTTTAGAAGCAAAATACGTTTTCGAAAGCTTACGAGGCAGCGGAAGGTCAGGTTCAACCAGTCTGACCCTAAATTGTTTACCTTAAATGCATCAGTGGTTTGGGTTACCTAGGTAGTTGAAAGGTGAATAGTTTAGCATTTGAGCACGGTTGATGCAACACAACAATGCAATGGCAAAAAAAAAATTTCCATGGTTTATATCGAGGCATGAACGCATTTGTTGGCAATTGTCGTAGGCAAGATGTGAAGGTCTGAGGAGAAAATGTGCCTCTTGAAATTTCTGATTGCAAGATTGTTTCAAGTTCCAAATAATTATTTTGTAATTCTTAATGCTCTGAGTTGAAAAAAAAAAGGGAAAAAAAAAAAAAAAGATTTTTTTCCATGAGATTAGAAGTTACCTTACAGGATTTGTCTTATTCTGACATAGAGCTTTGTCATAGCTAGAGTCTGGAAACTGGGACACTAAAAAAAGGTTTACAGAAACAAACAAACAAACAAACTAAAATATATCAAAAGCCTTTCAAAAGGAAATCTACCCCTTCTCTTGGCTCTGGTGAAAGGTTTCTTGAGAGTAAGTTGCTATTTAAGTACTTTATCTGGCTGAGATTCTTCCGGTGCCCAAATCTGAGTGTGTTGGCATGTGATGGCAATTTCTCCCCTCAAAGAGTTTCTTGGAATCACAGAATGGCTGTGCAGACCCAGCAGCATCCTCAAGGAGCCAGGTGTCACCAAACCCAGGGACTCACCCTGTGGCATCTCCTCCTCAGTGTCACTGAAGCCATAGGGGTTGTAGGAGCCCTCCTCCTGTGATTTGGTTGTCATGTTAAATTATAGAAAATAATTCCATACAGAATATATAGAAAATAATACATCCTTGCCTTGTGTGGCCTTCTTCTTCCTCTTGGGAGGGGGAAGGAGAGGCCACCCAAGAGTTTGGGTTGGAAGGGACCTTAAGAATCATCCTGTTCCATCCCCTGCCATGGCCAGGGACACCTTCCACTATCCCAGGTTGCTCCAAGCCCTGTCCAGCCTGGCCCTGGACACTTCCAGGGATGGGGCAGCCACAGGAACCATCCATGTGCTGGAGCTCTGGAGTCCTGACTGAACTTGCTGTGAATTAAAAGAGAACTTTGCACTTTTTTTTTTTTTTTTTTTAATTGCCATCAGTTAAGCTTATGATACTTCTGTGAAATAAGATTGTTTTTTATTTACAAGTAGGAAGACATTTACTTTTTTTCTTTTTTCCCTTTCTGGAGAGAATGTATTTTCTTCCTTTTGAGTACATATTATAAATCCTTACAAATTTATAGGAGAGTGCTGCTATGGCATGCTGCCTTCTACATACCAGTATTGCATGACCCACTCTGCATTGTGGAGGTAATTTCTAGGGTCAGACTAAGCCTGAGTTCAGTGGTGCTCTGTGAGAAACTCAGAATCTGATGGAGCAAGGCTCTGAGCACTCTAATGAAACGCTGATATTTAATTTTAGTTCAATTTAATTAAATCATGCTATGAGTGGATGGTTGGGTCAGACACATTCAGAGGTACCCTTTAAACTGGTTAAATCCAGAGAAGAGCCAGGAAAATGCTTGGAGGGCTGGAGCACCTCTGCTCTGGAGCCAGGCTGGCAGAGCTGGGGGTGTTCAGCCCTGTGTTGGGTCTTGCTGAGCTGGAGTTCATTTTCTCACAGCAGCTGTTCCAGTGCTGGGCTTTGCATTGAGAGATGGAAAGGTGTTGGGAACACCCCAGTGTTTGGGCTGCTGCTGGAACAGCATCAGCTCTGTCCCTCCATTTCCCCCATCCAGGGGCTGAGAGCGGCCAAGATCCTGGGAGGGAACACAA
>VWYP01000456.1:34828-49041 GCA_013400435.1 Pycnonotus jocosus | reverse complement strand
AGTAAAAGTCAGGCTCTCGCTCACAGTCTTTATCTCCATCTCTTACCCACCCCCCCCCCCCCTCCTTTTTCCTGTCCTGCAGTCCTCTCCTCTCCTAGAGAATAAAAAAACCACCCCCACACACACATCCGTGCACACACGCATGCACGCGCGTGCACACAAACACACACAAAATCAACTGGCGTGCAGCAGCAAGCACCTGCAGTAATAGACTCTTTTATTAAAACTGTTATTCTGCAAGACTTGAAATTCCCAGTGGACCGGGCCATGTCAAAGCCGATATAATTAACTAGAGGCTCAGCAACGGATCAATTACCAGACAAGCAAGTGATAGTGAAATCAATGAAAGATCATCAGCCACATTATCAGTGTTGCAACTCATTAGGGTAAAACTGAGAAATGTGCTCAAAGCCAGCCCAAGCAAGGTGGCATTACAAAACAAAGGGCTAATTTGGAGACCCTGCTGTGAACAATCTGTAACAGAATTAGCCTTTTTTTCCCCTAAACTGCAGAGCTAAGTAACGAAATGTGACAGACTGAGAGAAGCAGTTTATTAAGACACCAACTCCAAGTTTATTTAGTTCATAAACTCTCTCCTAGAAAATCAATACAGTCTGTACAGGGTTATTAGGCTGACTAGCTAATACATCCAAATCTGGTCTTCCCAAGCAGAAATCTTGGCCAGAATGCTATAACGTTACAAGAAATCTAAGCTCATTCAGATCACTGTATCAAAGGAGGACTATCATTTAATTGTCAAATGTGTGACTTCTACATCCCCACTTCAGAACGTTTTCAAAAGATGTATTTCCCCCCTACCCTGCTAACATGACAGAGAAGAAACAAAATTTAGTCTGTCAGTCCCAGCCCAGCTCAGGTCATCCTTAAATTTACAGTGTCTCTACTGCATCTTGCTTGGCACAATAATGCCAGCACAGAAAAGCCAAGACAAGAAATACTGAATTTCAAACAGGGATATGAAAAGTAGCAGTCAATAAGGAAATAAAAGTAACCAAGCAGGAAAAAATACAACAGAAGCCAACCTCCTCAAGTAGCAGTTTAAGCCTCATCCAACTGTACAGCAATGGGACTGCAGATGGGGGGGAGGAGGGGGGAAGGGGGAAGGGTAGAAAGAAGAAAACAAAAGAGAGAAAAAAAAAAGCAAACCCCACAACTTTAGTACACAAGTCTGGCACAATCTGAGTATTTTCTCTCCTCTTTGGCTAGCTCGTATGAGAATCTGAAACACTGTAGTCAAGGTAAGGGCTCTAAAGGTATTTAAAACAAATCCTTTAAAAAGCATTTTTAAAAAATCTCATTTTCAATAGATTTTTAATCAGGTGTATGTTCTGCAAGTATTTTACTGCTATCCAATGGCATTTGTGCTGACAGATAAAAGGATCTGTGAAATTATTTTACATTTTCACCTCCTGGGAATATCCAGATGCTGAATAGAAGAGGTGCCTACAGAATCCAGGCTCTAATGGAACTTATACAGAGTGCAGTTGCAGTTGTCTGCTTGTGTTTTTTAAAAATGTTACGTTCTTTGTAAACTGCATGTGGCGTTAAGAGTTTTTTCTTTCTTTTCACTTTAAATAATACTTATTACTTGCTTTGAAAGACAATTATATTATCTGCATGACTTTCTGAATCTTTTAAAAATATAATTGTTGATTTCATCTCTCCTCTGAAAACTACTGATACAGAAATGTACCATATGGCAAGAAAGGGTAGGAAAGGTGATTACAGAAAATCCAGGTGATGCCAAGTAGAAAATCTAGCCAGCAGAATGTGCTATACAATGTAAATGTATCCTACTTCTTTCTAAATTCCATTACTCTTACAGTTTAAGTCTTAATTAGTTCAGTCAAAGGGTTAATGCAAATAGTTCAAAATGACTAAACATTGAAAAAAAATTTTTTTCTTTTTGTTCCAATTATTCTGTATTATTAATTAAGCTGTTAAAACATGCAACAGTTACTATCTCCTTAATGTTCAATAATATGTAAACTCTTTAAAGAGATTTTTGTTCCACGTCTCTGCTTTAGATATTAATCAAGAAAATAATTACAGAGGAATTTAGTAAAAAAAAATCTACATGCATATAACTATGTACTGTGCATGTACATTCAACGAGGTCCAATTAGTTGGAAAGAATTTGCATTTCAGTTAGTATGAGCTAACAAGACTGTAGGGAGACAATGTGATTCTACTCGCAGGGCAAGAAAGAATGGTATTTTTCTGTAAGCATTAATTCCCATAACTGATCATTTTAAAATGTTAGTGATCTTTACAGTATTTGTTTTTCAAACATCTAGGAGTTCAGTATAAATGTTTATATTAACTGTACATGCAGCACTGTCCCTGAGACAACTCCTGGGGAAAAAAAAAAAGATAAAGCAGTGAGCATAGATTTATTATTTCTCTTCATTTAGTATCTACAATTCTATTTAAAGATAAAGAGAAATCGATTATTCTAAAGGAGATGTTCCTTATATTTGATGTTCATTCACAGGATTCATCAAAATCATTGGAAGAAGATCCAGAAAACTTTGTCTTTTTACAGAAATGTTCCGATCTTCAATAGTAATGATAGATACACACACCATAGACAGTTACTGAACACCTCTCCTAAGTCTCTCTACCCTCAACCAGTTTACTGGTTGGTACCTGATAAGTCCCAGAGTTCATTTGGCTGCAGATGTTAACAGTTTCTCTAATTTGTAATGACAGCAAACTGGCCTTTGCTCTTCCCACATTCACTATTCATTTCTAGGCTTGGTTAAGTAGATAGCTGGGTTAAAGATCAGTGGTTTTTCATGTGACACATTCTGCCATTCATCTAATAGCTCGTCAGGACAAAACTGTCCCTGTTCTTGCCAAAATAATGAAAATGGTCCTCTACATCGCATGACAATCAGCCCTTGCTTGTGCTGAAACAACTAAGCTTATATAGTCGAGTTGTTTTGAAGACATTTTGGAGCTGAGTATTCCACATTGCCTCCAAAAAGTATATATTTGACCAAGTGTAAAAGAATTCTTCTCCTTACAATTATGTGTAAGCAGAGGCGGTAACAATCACATTAAATACTTTATGCACGGATAACAACAAAGTTGTGAATTGTATCCTATCAATATAATCTCATACTTGAAAATTATGCAAAGCCATCTTGACGTTCATATTCAAAGAGGTGGTGAATCACCTGTGGTAAGTCATTCTTTATCAACGCCTTCTCCATAAGAATTATATAAGGGGCTCACTCTGCAACATCTGTTAGACTACGAAATGTTAACAGATGTCTAAAATGAAAAAAGAAAAAGGCAAGGGGGTAATAAAGGAAACCTCCTCTTAACAGATAATCCACCCAATTTTCTACTTTCTAAAGAAAAAATATTGACAGCACAGTATTCTCTCTGAAACGTGTCATCCTCACTTTGTAAAACATTTTTCTGTAAGTTTTAATAGGCACCTTCTCATTTTTAACCAAAATGCATTGGACTGATTATGCCATCATGCAACAATGAGACTGAAAATGTTTTAGTCCCCTGCCCTGTGTTCTGAATGTTCTTGCTGAACCCTCTATCTTATCTAAACTATTGTGCATTCGTAAATCTATTTTTCACTTTGCCTAATTCACACAGATCTGGAAGTGTCTACATCTGTATCTTACACCTTTTCTTTTGTTTTGATTTTGGTTGTTTTGGATTTTTGCTGTTTGGTTGGGTTTTTTGTTAGGAAGAACTTCAAGGTAGAACTGAAGCAAAATTCAACAGAGTTTTCACTTTAATTAAAGATCATATTTTCAAACACTATTTACTCTAAATTGGTTATTCAGACTTTTCTTTAGTAAGTGATGTGACAGGATGCTTATCCTCAAAGACAGCTTTTGATCATGAGTCTTTCTGTTATGAGCTGTAGTTCCTATCAAGCTGTCACACTGCAAATGATCCTAGTCGCATCTTTGCCAAACTATGTGTCAGCATTCCATGCCACAGAACCCTTATGAAGACTGCTGAGACATGGCACTAGCAAAGGTAAGGTGAAAACTGAGACCTACTGCTGGCAGATGTAATATCTAACAGAGATTATAGTGATTTTAGTCACACAGATGCTATACAAGAAACAAAAGGAAAGTGAAATCCAGAAAAAGTAAGCATACAGAGAAGTCAATTACATCTATATATGTTGTCCTTCAGTATGTAACATGATGTTGGTGTCCACTTGCTGGTTTGAGGGGGAAGAACATAAATATGGAGGATATTACAAAAATTAGAGGAAAGCTCTTGCTATCCTAAAGTGATTAGTAGTATATAACTTTGATTTCTTGTTTTCTTTGGCTCTGGGGTGTTCTGTTTAATTTTGTTTGTGGGTTTGTTAGGTTTGGAACTTTTTATTTAAACAAGCCAATACTGGGAGTTCGGGGCATCTGCAACTCCATTTTATAGGGAGATCACACCTATGTTTCTCTACCTTGTAAGAGAGATGTGTCAAATATATTAATTTGTCTGCTCAACAACGGAAGAGTACATATGGAAAGAAGAGGGAACCAAAGAATCACAATTTCAGTAACTACACATAAATAAATGAAAAATGTAGGTGAAATGGAGGATGCAGAAGGTTAGAAAAACAAGTAACTTGATAAAAACAAATGTAATGCAAAGTTATAGCAGTTTGTTGAATGTACTCATTAAAACTTGCAAGTGATTAGTTGCTGTTTAAAAGGTATTCTCCACATGAGCATAGTTTTTAACTAGTAATAATCACTACATATATGTAGATAAAACACTAAAGGAAAATGTCTATGCTTTTCTCAGAAAAATTTTATGCATCCAGCAAAAATTTCATGCAAACTCCTTAATTTGCAATCAAGTAAACAGGGCAGCTTGTTCTGCACATATGGCAGGGTCACAACCATTCTTCTTGCCACATCAGTGGTTTATTTCAGTGTCTTTTTCTGACAAGAAACTATCTATTTATTACTTAATTGTTTAGCAAATGGTAACGGATAACGCTGCTAAGGCATGAGAATCTGGTTCAAAGCACAGTAGAAACAAAAGACTTTGATTTAAACTGTGCATTTAATGAAGTGCCTATATAGCCCACCACTGAAATAATAGTAGGATTTAGACATTCTCCTTTGATTTACTAGGAATTAAGCAGACAGAGGACACCTGACATGCTATATAATATAGGAAGATGTATAACACAAAAAAAATTGTATTTCAGCTTTAAAATAAAATTTCAAGACCAGTTGTATCTGCTGGAACCTAAGTTCAAGATTCAACAGGAATATTAACAAGCTCACAGCAATGGTTAAAGAAACAACACATCAACTTCATTTATGTAAGTCATTGAGAAAAACAATTCCAATACTGCAGCCTGAAAACCCGCACATTTACACAGGTTTACATCCACAGATTATCGCTATATTATTATACAGATATACTACTATATTAAAGCATCCTTCAGCCATTATTACCTGGGTTAAGCAAGGTTTAATAATAAACTCTGAAAGTTTATTTTCTGAAAAACATTCTAAAACTGTAGAAGTTGTCTGTTGAATGCTAGCTTCGTGCAAGACCTTTACAAAGCAATTTATTCTTTGGTAGCTAATTTCATTATTCTCATTCTTTTAGTAAACTGTGTCTGTAACAAGCAAGGCCTTTAGATCCCACAACAGCCTAAAGGGCTCAAGTGTAGGCTAAGTTTATGATCTAATTACTCCATAGTATAATCCATTGTGCCACTTCTGAGTAACAATTATTTGGTGTCTAAAAAATAAGTCTGTCATAATTAATTAAAATTACCTAAAAAGGAGAGCAGACAAGTTGGTAGTATATGGAACAGCTGAATATTAGATAGCTGAAAAGACACCGCATGCACAAATGCAAGATTGAATTAAGAGCAGCTATTTTTTTCTAATTATTGACTCATTCATAGTACACAGAATTTCCTGAGCTGCCCAGTGTCCTACTATCTCTCTGAACTATTAGGAAAAGCTGCATTAGCAAGAACTCAGCATTCTCTGTCTCACTTCCCTCAGGAGAACTGGGGAAATGATGAGCTCCATCACCTGGCCAGCAGCAGCAGCAGCCACTAAGTCACCTCAGGGACTTGGACGAAGAGATTCATCTGCAGCCTTGGCAGCGACTGAAGTATGCCTTACTAACAGACAGTCACAAGACACTGGCACAATGTCCTTTCATTAAGAGCTGTTGTCTAAGTGACCTGTCACAGAGTTTCACAAAGCAGCATTAATACTGTGGGCCAAAATGAGATTGATCTTTGAGCTCCGTGGTCTCCTGTTGACAACAGTGCATTATAAAACCAATACTAAATACTTTATAAACAGGTCTCTCCTCTAGTGTATTAGAGGAACAGAGCATATTTCATGCCCTATAGTTAGGTAGCCACATACCCATCAGACAATTAAATAATTTATAAGCTACTCAGAAGTGCAATAAGACTCAATAAACTTAAATACTTACAAGCTACTATTTTGTTTGAGAACATACCAAAACCAACATAACAAAAAACTGTGCTCACCTGAGTAGAGAACATTACTAAAGCTCAGGTTTTGTATTATCTTTTCACCTAAAATATCCTCATTGCACACAAACAAATCCAGCTCTTCACTCAGTTAAAAAAAAACCCAAACCAACAACACAGTTTCTTAAAAAATATTTGACAAATTTCCTACATTATTACTTTCATTACTCTATATTTCAAATTTCTCTGCTTGGCATCATACTGCCTTTTTGTCCTTTGGTACACTCTGGGCAACGTGGCTGCAAGAACCTTCTCTGCAATGCCTGCCATCTGGAACCACCGTGCTGCATTTCTCTCCCTCATTCTCTATCTATTTTCAGCTTTCATCTGGAAACAATATGCCTCTGTTCTCATGTCTGCATCTCTTAACTTCTAGTAAAAAAGGAAAAAAACTTTTAACTTTATTAACTCTGCACAGTGTTTTAGAGATAAAATTTGTGTGAAAGATACTATACAAAGCCATTTCTTTATTAAATCACACAATTGCAGGGTCAGAACTTACAATAAAAAGTAATCTAGAAATACTTCCTATTCTGTTAAATTTCATACACAAGACAATAGTCCAGGTGAATTTCTTAAGAAATGGCTTCAACACTTAATGAAAAAATATTCCTAATTTTAGTAATTCATTCACAATTTCAGAAAAACCAAACATGAGTTGGCTCACTGTTTAAAATTTGTGGAAATGCAGTTCTTAAAGGCAAATGTATGTGAAAAAGTTCAGCACATTTGGAAGAAAATCAGCATATGTGCTTCTCTTTTCCATCCCATAGAAAAGATGTTCTCTGTGCTCCTACCATAGCAGATGAAGAGACACTAATTGCATATAAACACCATAAGTATATTCCTAAAATATTTGCACATTGCTTATGCCAGCAATGCAGGAGGCTAAGCTCCTATAATTTTAGGACATTGTTGGGCAAATAAACTTGTTTCTTTCCTTGGCTCACCCACAAAACAACAAAATGCTCTGTATCAAGAGTCTGAAATTTTCATGTATAGTAGTGTCTGAATCTCTCTTAAAATTAAACTCCCAAGCAGAATTTTTCATTATCTATTCTAAACTGGATGTCTGTAAATTTGTTCTAACTAACCAAAGACTGAAATGTCTCTTGCTGGGAGCAGTTCCCAAACCACCACAGGCGTGGACATTTGTGTAGTACCGTGGATGCCATGGTTTCACAGACAAGCCACATTAATACTGGACAGCAAGCATCTGGAACCCACAGCTGTGTGAGCTCCAGCCCCAAAGCACCCACATGTCTATGCCAATGCAAACCCCTATTCCCAACCCACAAATAAGCCATGCCAGTTCTCTTCAGGAACTAGACCTGAAATTGAAGCTTTCAGGTTTTCACCACACACACAACTCAAGAGAGAACAGAAGCGTTTGGAGAAAAGGGGCAAATATACACTAAAGGAAGATTCCTACAGACAGTTCCTGCCTTGGCTTTCTCATATAGCCTACCTCGGACAAGCTGACCCACAGAGACCTTAAAAGTGCTATTTAAAGACTAAACAGGATTTCGTCTTTACAGTAATTGCAACAGACTTACAGGGCTGGCACCAAAGAAGTATCTGCAAGTCTATCTGTTAAGGGAATACCAGGGATTAGAGGGGTGAAGTTTGGGCGGGGGCAGGGCAGGGGGTGTTGTTAAAGGATGGGAGAAAGGGGCAGTGCAGTGTTTTCCAGACAGTAGCATTGCTCCTTGAGGCCCTCGTTTGTAGAACACTCCTCTTCTGTTTAGCCTGCACCTAAAAGGCACAAAGACAGTTCCAACCAGCACTTCACAATAAAACTCTGTGCCACACTTCAATAGTGTTTTCAAATCCATTATATGTACAATAGAGAATAAATAATAGGTCCTTCTCCTTACTATAATACCTTACATTGGCCTATGCTGGACAAACCTCAGACATTTCTGAAACCAGGTAAGGAAGGACAAGTATTTTCAAGTTACTTCAATCTAAATTTTTTAAGATCTCCCATTGTGTGCTAATGGATCCTAAAACAAAAGGTTATGCCTGTTAATCCTTCTTTTTACCCTCAGATGTGGGTGTTTGAGTCTTTTCCTTGTGCTGTGTACCAAACAGAAGCTTCCCCTTTTGGATATAAACATTTTATGATCTGAGATTAAATTACTTTTCTTACTACTTTTAATCTGAAAACTGAGCTTGCACATTCCTGTGGGATACATAAATGTCCCTTCAAAAATTCACCAGTTTTGCAAGAGAGTTTCTTCTACTTTACGCCAAATACATCTTGGAAACATAGGCAGGGTTAGTCTCAGCAAGGAGTGATAGTTCCCAAAATAAGACATTATTTGGAAAATGTGAAGGAAGGACACTAACATCAACAGATTTATCCCAGAACTGGCTGATGCAAAGTGACAGAAGTTCACCCAGAGCTGGTGTCCATCTGCAGTCATATTAGCTCTCTAAGGCCAAGGAAGACACAGGGAAAGGAAATGGCTGAGCATCAATGATAACTACTAAGCTCCCTCAGGATGTCAACAGCAAGATGCCAGAGTTTCTCCCTCCTTTTCCCAAAATTAACATCGTTCATTTGGTTTTCATTTAGGAAAGAAATACTGAGCAACAAAATGAGTAATCAATTAGAAGGACTAATGTAGGCTTTATTGGCTGGTTGTATGCTAAGAACAGAAGTAGACAGACAGCCATTAGAGTACAGGATAGTTAGAGTACTATAACTACATCCAACTCACCTCCAGGACTTCCTGTGAACATATCAGAAGTCAATCATAAAAAACCCAAACCAATCCAAAACTTAGCATAGTTTCATTTTAGGAAAAGGAAGGATTTTTGTAGGTGGGATGATATCCTCTTGTCACTCTAACAAGGAATCTTAGATGCAAAACAGAATATCACTTTAATAAAACTGCAAGAAAGGAAGGTATGTCCTGTTTTGCTTAAAATATCAAATTTGCCATAGGAGCAAATTTGGATGTGAGAAAATCTGAATTAAAAATACAAAAAAAATTGCCTTTCTCTCTGTTCTAGAGAGATGATCTTCTAGGCTTCAGTCTTCCAAAGCAGAAAAATCTCAGAGTTTTAAATCAAAGAGACTAAAAGAGTAGAGCAATGTAGAAATTTGAACAATGAAAACTTTCTCTGTATTTTTACTCCCTTCTCACATACAAGATTAATACAACAAGACTTGAGAAAAAATGAAAACCACTAAGCCAAGCAAAATCAGACCACAAGCAGGTTTATTTGCTTTGTAGGTCACTTTTCAAAAGGAATACAGGATAAGCATTAATGTAAACACATGGAAGACTATATAGTGTCATACACATCACTTAAAAGAAGAACTGCACAAAAGTAATTGACATAAAAAGAATACCTAGAAAGCATAAAGAAAAAATCAGCTGTTTCCTGACAAATAATGCAGAGTCCTTTAGAAAGTAAATTAATCTTTTTTTAAAATTATTTAAGAAATTGCCCTTGGACTCTTACTCTCTTACTGGGAATGCTCCTGCAACCACACTACCAACATTATCCCCACACAGGAAACAGGAATAAATTTCTAAATGTTTCTCAATCAGTGACCTACCATTATTTTTATTCTGAATTACTTTTTGGTGGCTGTACTGAAATTGTGGTTTTACTTATGTGTTTTTATAATGCATTCATGATTTCAAAGATAGTAATTAAATATTTGGGTACTCATTTAAAATGTTATATTTTCCATCCTTTCTTTCTTTTGAAAGAAAGTCAAGACAATCTTACTCAAAAAAAAATTAAAAAATAATCTTTCAGTATCCTAACGTGTTTTATCAAATACATTCAAAGTTTATTTCTGATCTTTGATAAGCAAGAAAATATGGTTATCTGGCAAGGTGTAATCCTATAATTGTATACAAACAAACAGCAGCTGATTTTCACAAGGTATGAAGCAACAGATACTTTTTTTAGTTCAGAACTGAACTCAAAAAATAAAACTCTAAGAAGCTGAGAAATTTTGAATTTTCACTTGTAGACAGGGTTACTTACACAAGAACTGAGAGATGGCTTCATTGCTGTTAGCTACATCCTATATGTATTAAAGCAAAATCTAAGAGACTTAAAACCAGGCTGATCCCATCTCTCTGCTCCAGCTGTGCTGAGTGCTGTACAAGCAAAAAGAAAGAAGAATTCCTGTCTAGAAAGGTTTATAGCCTGAATAATCAAAAGAGACAACAGATAGAAGAAAGGAATTATCTCATCCTGATTTTTACTACTGGGAAACTGATACATAGAGCTGGAATTTTAAAAAGTGCTTCACACCCAGAGCTCATGACAGATTTTCAAAGAGCCAAGAATAGTAGGTATCAGAAAACAAACTGGAAAGAGAGTTACTGGCATGATGCTTCACCAGAGCCTTAAAATGAACTAAATGTAGAGTTTATAGTTAAGCTGAAAATGAAGCAATACTCTTGTAAAAATATTGTTAATGTTCTACAAAATATTGTGAACTCACTGATGCTCTCTTCCCTCTTTACCCCCACCTGAAGCATACACACGTTTTTCTGTCACCTCAAATACTAACTTCACTCAGTGTCTCTTATGATTCATTAAATTCAAGACCATACAATTTCTATCAGAACACAAAACCAGCAATTTGAAGTACACTGAAATTGCTTTCAGGTTTTCTTTCTAATCCTTAATGCAACTTGATCACTGCAGATCAGGTGCATGACTTGATATTGTTGCCTTAGAAGATCAAGTCAATGACTCTACAGTTTTATTGCTGTTTGTTCCACACAGCAGCATGAAGATTCACTAATCCTGTAGTATGTAAAACATCCAAGACTGGTAAGTAAATAAAACAGGTGGAGGAAAAGTTATATGCAACAATAGAAACTGGAAATTGCAGGTCATTCATATAGATGCCCACTTCTAGAAACAATTTTGAAGTACATTTCATTAGAATCTGAAATGCATGTTTCTAGTGAATTTCAATACACATTTGATTTACAAATTCCAGTAAAAGTGTGCCACAGCTGGCGGGATAAATTACTGTAATAAATCACTATTAAATAACTGTAAATCTTTAGAATGGCATAATGTCTAATAAAAAAATACGCATGCAAAAGTGAATATTTGTGGAGAAGCATTCTTCATATAGAGGAAAACAAATTACAAAAGTTACCATCCTGGTAGTACAGGATAATTCAATGAGTAAATGCTGGAATAAAATTCACATAAATACTGCCTAATCTATTGCAATTTCATGTTAACAACTGCATCTGAACAAATTGCATGGTAAAGGGTGATGGTAAATGTACTATATTTCAAAGCTTTTTTATGTTTAACATTCACATTTCTGGTAGAAAACTCTGGCTTTTGCAATATATCATCGAAGCAGAAAATTTACTTTCCAAATACCACGCAGATGTTGCTAACTATTCCTATGGACTTAAGAAATATTTTTCATGTTGGATTTTGTTTCAGTTGGGGGTCTTTTCGGTTGGTTTTTTGCGGGGGTGGAAAGTTGGGGTTTGGGGGGTTTTTTGTTGTTTTTTTTTGGTTTGGAAGGTTCTGGTAGGATTTTGGTGGAGGGAAGGAAGTTTGGGAATGTTTCAAGAGGAAAAAACCCAACACATGAAAATCAGCCCCCAAAACAGAAAAAACAGCAGAAAACCTATCCCAAAATACAGTACCAAAAAGCTCCAAATCCTTTCATTTTCACCTGTGTTCCCTCTGATGTGCAGCAGATGGACATTTACAGTAATCCATTACTGCAGGAATCAGCTGAAGAGCTATTTGCTCTTCCTAAACTTCCCATGCCTTATTTAGCTCCTACAAGACTTCATTTGTCAAAGTGCAGACGCAGGGCTGATGTCGCATCCGTTGGCGCATTTCTGGAGTCAAGATGAGCTGCAGCACTGCGACAGGCCCAGGAGCACCTCGCTCCAGAGTGTGATTGCTTCCACTGTGTCTTGGGATGGGTAAATTATTAACTGACACTTTCACAACTGAAGAACTGTCTCAGATAAACCCATTAAAACTGTTAGCCTACAGAACACTTCGCGCTCCTGGTTTGTTAAATCTTTGTCAAAGTCATCATTTGGTCAAGCTGTTTAAATATACATATGCATCTATATAAAGTCTATTTATAAAACTTTCAATTATGAGCATTTTCTCTACCTTTCCTTGTCTCTTTTTTTTTTTTTTTTGGCTGAATGAAGTGAACCTTGCAGTTAGAGAAAAGTTGCTAAGGACTGAATTATAAAATAGAAGCAACAAAAGCTTATCAAAGATAGCAATATACTAAGCACTGTAATTCACCTTAATAATTGAACTTAACAAAATTCAGTACAGATGGTGATGGCTGTCATAAAATTTACCTCAGATATAAAAATCTATTCATTAAGAAAAAAGATCAATAAAACTGCTTTCTGTTAGAATTTGTAAAAGTTTTCCCCATCATGAGACAAGCAGATTTTTGCAAAGCCAAAAAATTCTGTTGACAATACATAAAGTTCCTGTCTTTATGTATGAGAATTAAAGACAATCATGATATTAACAATAAAATCTGAATTAGCTCACTCTTAGACATACTATTACAGTTACTTCATTGTTAATTGTAATCGGGTCCAGATTTTACTTTAATCCAAGGACAAGTAGAAAAACAACTAAGATTTTGCATACTGATGTGCAGTATTATTGGCATAAAATTAATTGAATCCCAATAGTTACTGCACATCCAACTACCCTACTGCCCTACTACCTCAGGAAAAAAAAAAAGTAAAACAGAATTGATGAATCATATAGGAAACAAAACTGTTTAACTAGCAAATATCTTCTTCATTCACAGACAAAGTTGCCACGGGCACTCCCTCTTATGTGAGCACAGAAGAAAACCACACTATAACTCCAAATCCAACCACACTTGCCATAACACGATCAAGAAACTGCACGCAATTAAAATGGTTTGCAAGACAGCAAGAACACGCCTGAACATTATGGGTATTCATGGAAGCTACAGAAAAATATTTCAGTGAGATACCTTTTCTAGCAAATTAAGAAACCAAGAAATAAACATTTTTGTATTCTAATCCAGACCAATTTAATAGCACTTCATACAACCTTTTCATAGAGAAAAATATAGTCTCTCCTACAGGGATTCAGTTTTGGAGAGCCTAATTGAACACTCATAGGTACTGATTTGCTGTTCCAGCTGACTTCTGTCACAGCAGTGAACGGTTAGAATAATCAGAGCTTGACAGGTCCTAAATCAGGAAACCAAATTTACAAGTCACTTCTGAGGATGTGTCTTTAAACTGTATATAAAGTCAGAATTATGCTTCAGCTAACACAGATACAGAAAATATTTACATCTAAAAATTACTTACATGAAAATTAATGGTGCAAGTGGCAAATATCACTTTAAGAATAATTTAATAATTACTTTTATGAGTATTTTATCCTACAGAAAGCACAGATAGTTTGTCACACCAAATTAAAAAAAAAAAAAAGAAAAAATTAATGGCATTACTCCAGCATGTGCCCAATCCATGTGTCTGTGAGTCCATCTGTCTGTGTGCACATGTATCAAAATATATGTGTATGCACATGCACCCACACAGCATCACTGACTGTTAATAGACACACACATGAGTTAAAATTTCTCTTTTCCAGCCAAAAGGGAGTACCTTTT
>VWYP01000456.1:9323-34803 GCA_013400435.1 Pycnonotus jocosus | reverse complement strand
TTTTTTTTTTTTTTATTAGCCAGAATTCACCCTGAAGCTCAGAAGGAATTTTGAGGGGGCAGGACAGGGGTTTGTACTCTTTGTTTTATACACACTGCCCTATATACTTTCTGATAATTTGAGACGGGTAACTAAATTACAGGGTTACAGGGATTCTGATGATCATAAAAACCACAAAAATGTAGTCCTCAGTATGACATTATACCCACTGATACTTTGCTAATGCCCATACACATACAAATAGTGTAAAATAATCTGATCCCAACATCTTCTGTGCAGCCCCTGCCCTAACAGAAATATTCATCTACTGCCCTATTCTCCTTTCAGTTTTCTAGTTTGTACTGGGATGTGTAATCTATAGTCCCAAAACTATTTTATCCAAAACTTTTTAACAATAATGCTTATTTATGTCTCTACAGACATACAATGTTCGTGACACCATTGCTGCGAAAAGGTCTTCTGCCTGCAGTAGCAGCATGGAGAGACGTTGCTCTACTAACCTATGGGTCAAAACATACCATGCCCTTTGCTCGTGAAGTCCTAATCGTTGATTTTAACAAATCATGAGTGTAATATCAAGATTTATTACGTGACTTATGTTGTCACAGGAAGTATTAGGAGTAAAGTCTAACTTCTTCAAACTTTCACTATGAAGTCCCTTATTCAGAACTCACCTGGTACATTGCTCCATGCAGAACACACCATACACATGATCACACATGACAACAAAGGGGATGCCTAAAGACTCAACAGCATGTGCATGAAAACAAGAACACCCAGTTACATCTTTTTGGGGAAAATCCCAACTGTCAGTATTTTACTATGACAAGTCACAGCAGGAAAGACACTGAAAAAGTATTTCCTCAGAGAAGTGATGTTGCAGTTTTACGAAGGAGCTGGTAAAATATTCTGAGTTTGACTCCTGAGGCTTTTGTTCTGTGTGCAGTAAGGTAGCACAGCTGCCAACAATTAAGAGGCCAAGACATGAGGAGAGATGGGCTCGCTCTTTTAAAAGACAGAAATAGAAAATAGTCAGAAAATATTATGTCCTTCATTAGACCACTGACATGGAAGAAGGGGACAGGTTTGCAAGGCATTCAAGCTTCTCAAGGGCCATGAATGCTCCTAAGACAGCAAACATTAGAAGCTCACAAAGATCAGCAAGAGCCTAAGTTTGGAGGAAGAAGCTACGCAAGGAATGGGAACATCAGCAACACACGAAAATTTATTTCTCTGAATGAAAATAAACATATATTTCAAGTAGACAACATGGAGTACTTGTTTCCATTCCATGTGTACAAATCATGTGTTACAGACAGTTTCACTGATGTCAGAAAGCAGAACTCAGAAGTCTGCCCTGAGCATTCACAACCGCAAATGCATCACTGGTAGACCTGGCAGAGCAATCACAATAACTTACAGATATGAAATTGAAGCATGAGAGGCAGTGCTGGTTTATTAGAAGTAAAATTAATATGCTGAGAAGAAATGCAATATACTATCTCCGCAATCAGAGAGTTGGCTGCAAAACAAATGGAGAAGTAACTTCCTGCTAGATTTGTATTTATACCCTTCACAGCTTAAAGATTTCTACTATGAAGATGCTAGTCTTCTTTGCAAGTCTTCTGACAGAGAATGACAAGAAAGACAAGTAACAGAATAAAAGAAATAACAGACGCCTAACATGGAGGGGTTTTTTTAGTACTCATTTGTGTTATAGAGCATTACAGTGATTTCCATTAAAATATGACTCTGTTGCTCCACAACAGAAGTTAAAACTCATTCTCTTCCCGCCTACACAAAGTAATTTTGTTTAGAGACCTTCATTTCTTTTGGCCTTAGCCCATCAGAGGGGTGTGTGATACAGTCAGTGCCAGTAATTGCATCCATACAATACAAACGTTTGAAAACATTTTGCATATTAGTTATGATTATGTATGACATTTATATCATATTTAAAACTCCAATGGGCTCACAGATTTTATTTTTGCTTATAGAAAACAAAGACACAGCACAGAATGTTCCTCTAATTCATCTTAAAAGAACTAAGTCAATTTTATATTCAGTTAATACACTATGAACTCTTAGCCTCTAAACATTTGTTTTTTCCATTGAAAACAGAACTATGTACACTGAGGGCAAAGCTGTGGGAGCAACATACACAAGTTTGGATATACATTCACAAAGCACATGAAAATGGACAGTTAGGCAAATGGTTGTGTTTTTAGGCTAAGTGCTGACAGAAATAATGTTCCTTATGTAAAAAGAAATTGCAAAAACTTCATCCCCATGTATATGCACTGCTATTCAATCCCTTACAATGAAGGTGTAAGATTATTCAGATACTTTTCTAGTTATAAGGCTTTTGTGAGAAAAATTTAACACATTAGAACATTTTCTTTTATAGTCATAGTGCTTTATCTGTCTCAAATCACTATTAAAATCCTCTGTACACCTAATGATATATTATTTTACCTAAAACATACTTCTATTGGGCTTGTTTTGCAGCTGCCAGTTTTAATCTGTGACCTTAGAAAACAGTCTGTTGTTTAATAAAGTCTCAAATTTCCTTCAACTGAAATAAGAGGAAATCAAATTAAGTACATACATCAAACAGCAGTTTGTGAGATTCCTAAACTTTTTTCTGGAATCCAGATTTAGTTGACTGCCAGTGCTCCAGTTGAGGGTTGCCATTGCTCCCTACTTTCCTGCCTGCCTTGGAGATTCCACCAGTGGTGCCTCAAAGGCCAGTTGCAGGAAAGCAGAGAAAACGTATCGCATCTAAAATAATACTGATCTGGCAGTACACGTGAAGCAAAGACAACCCTTCCATAATAGATTAACAGTGTTCTAGCAAGACTGTATCTGAGCATTGCACAGTCATGGCCAAACAGCCTACTTTCTTGCTTAAAAACCAGTACCAAATACACAAATGCAACATTCATCAAGCTTGCAGTATTTAAGTGCTTACCAGGAGACAGATGATGAACAGTAGCAATAAAAAATGCTTAAAGTTGTTCCAACACACTGAGAAAAGTGATTTTTCCACTACTTTCTAGGTGAGACTAGGAAAAGGGATGGTAGAAAGGTCGTGGAAACAAATGGTTTCCTACAGCTGTGGGAAAAATCACAGATTCAGATTTATAGCAGCAAAGTTAGTTATAAGGAGAGTGTCTCAGATTCTTTATTCCCTGACCTTCTCTCTCTTTCCCCATCCTCTTCTGCCCTACTCCCATTGTTCCCTACTCATTCTCTTTAAGAGAGGAAGTCTCAAGTCCTGACCACTAAACACAAAATCCTCCTGACTGCTCTCCTTCGCTTTATTAATGCTAATACTTAGGCATAACCTGTTGCCTGCTCTGACAAAAAGCACTGACATGGGTCACAGCAGATCATCATGCTGTTACCATGATGCCTGCTACCTTTCCAAATAATAAATATTTCTGTCATACATACATACTAACTTAATCCCAAATCTGTTCTGACCATACATATTTTATCTGTCTTTAAACTTTGAAAGCTTCATCAGCCACTCTTGAAAGACAGAGCAGAACACCTGCTTTTGCTATGAAACATTGTCTGTGTTTGGATTCTTCAGTTTCTTGAGTTTAGAGTAACACACAGAAGACAATTCTCAATATACAGGCATACTCTAATTTTGCTCATACTCTGCTTCACAACTTGCAGATTTATTACAGCCACGTCAGACAGTCTTCTGTCACTATGGGGCCTCATTTCCAGTATACTAAAAATTACTCCGGCCTTCAAAACCACCTCTCTGCAAAGGCTAAGGACTTTCCCATAAATAAATATATTTCTCTGTAATACTGAGCTATTAAAAGGCATTCTGATGTTAAATTACCATAAAGAAACTCAACTTAAAATAAACTGAATGAACAGTATCACACTGCTTACATTTCAAAGGACTGTCACTTTTTATAGCAAGGTTTCATTGAGCTTATAGCCGTGCCATTGCACTCAATGGGATTCAACCATGCTAATTCTCTGGGAACACATGTATTATCACCTAACAGATGGTTGTGAAATGTGACTTTCCAAAGGAATTATCACTTCCCTTTCTTCTTTGCTCTAGACAGAGTCAGATGAAAAAAAAATAAAAATCAAAAGTTGCAGATTCCCACTGGAGATGAGTCCTTGAGTCCCAATCTTAACAGCAGATTCTTCCATTACAGAGTCAAAAAGAACCTCTACTTACCTTCACTTTTTTTTTACCAGAATTGAGTATATGTATTTCAAAAGGAAATTACTCATTTAGCAGTTAACAATATCACCTCTAAGTGCTTCAGAATGTGATTGGCACGAGTTTCCTCCTGGACTGCAGAAAGGGACAGTGCTTTTCGTGCAGCTTACTGTGCATAGCTGCAAGCTGCCAACCTAAAACATGTTCCTGTTGAACACAACTTGCCAGCAGACAATGCAGCAGAGCAGCATCCACCTGGCAAGTATTGAAAATGAACATATGAACAATGTGTACCTGTTATCACTGATCCATGTGGACAAATTAAAACTGAACTTTACTGACTATCTCAGTTGTCAAAGGCAAGCGATGATTTTGGTGTTCCTCACTTTCAATTGATAAGACCAATCAGTGTCAATTACAGCTGAAGTTCTAAGGTTCCAGTCACACACACATATATTGTATATGTAAATGATTGTTTCTTCTTTCTAGTAGATAATTTCCTTATATGACTGATAACACTGCTCAAACCATCATTATTTGCTTACAGAACTTCTAAGAATTTATCTCAGAGGAAAAAACTTAAGAAACTAAGCACAATCTAATGGAAAACACAAGAGATATTCATAGTTGAAGGGGCCTAGATTTTCTGTTTAACATATTTAATGATGCTGAGCAACAAAATCTGAGCGAACCAAGGGGAGAATACACCCTGAAGAATCCTAATACCTTGTCTCAATAGCAGATATTTCAAACTAACTTTGTAGTGTGACATATTACGATTAAATAATAGAAAGAGATGTAAACAATTTTATATTGCACCCTCTGTGGCAAATTTTTTCGTTTCATATCTTCCATCAGAAATTTAACATTCTTTTAATGTAGAGTTTTTTCTTGAGCCATGTATTATATTTAACTCTGTAACTATCAATCAATATTCCTTTTAATTGAGGTTAATTTCTTTCAACTTTTCATAAACTTCCCCTTGGAGTGCTGAGGGTTCTTGCACCTGCTGAAGAGCTTACATTTATCTCAAAAACCAGAAATGTCTTCTAATCACAGACAGGACTGGAGCCTCAAGTTTTGTAAGACACTGTGAAAACATGATTTAATTTCGACAGCTTTAAAGCCATGTTCTGACACCACACCATCAGAAGAGAGGATGGGAAGAGCATGTTAAAAAAGATCCCTTACAACTATGTTATAGCAGTATTTATTAGTACTACCTCGGGGCAGAACCTCTAAAGTACACATGATGTAAAAGTACAACGTCTTTTCATACATGGAAACATAAATATATTAAAGAAATATACAACATATATTAAATAAACACAAACATAAATATATTAAAGAAAAGTCTTACTTGCATCTCCAAAACAAAGAAACAAAGGGGAAAATTGGGAAAGGATGCCCCTCTTGCTCTGATTTTCCAGTATAATTTAACAAATCTCCTGGTGTTTGTGCTGCACCAGTCCATACTGTGTCAAATAAGGAATTTTTTAGAGTAACTACTTAGTTGATTGCTCCAGTGGTGAATCATTAACCCATTCCCATTCTTTATGCAAACATTTTCAGAATGTCTTGACTACCATTGGCAAAATTAAGGGATGGAAGGAAACAAAGGTGCTGGGAAAAGAAAACGTAAGAAGACTTGGGAAAATGCCAAGACAGAGAATTCTTGAACAGTTCATTAAAAGTTTGCTCCTAATCTAGATAGCTAAACCCCTGGCTTCTCTACAGCAGACTGCAAGGCAGCATATGTAAAGCAGACGTTCACATTGATGTTCTTACGATTGTAATACCATAGTGCCTAAGTCGAGCATCCTAAACCTAAAATGTGAGCAGAATGAGTCACTGCATGAACACTATGCATTATCAAAGACCTCACAACTCAGGACCAGATGGACATCAAGTGAGGAAAAGGGGAAGGGAAGGGTAAGGAGAGTAAAAGGGAGAGTGTGAGGCAGGAGAGAAATTGTGAAGGGGCACGTAGGGGAAGAAAAAAGTGGGATGGAAAGAAGGGTAACAGCGGCAGCATATTGCATGGATCAATACAGTGTCCAATACTGTTTAATTTTTTAATTAATCATCTAGGTGATGAGGCAGAGGGTACCCTCACCAAGCTTGCAGACTACACAAAACTAGAAGGAGCAGCTGATATGCAGAAGTGTGCTGCCATCCAGCACAAATTCAACAAGCTGGAGTAAAGGGCTGACAGGGACCTCACAAAGTTCAAAAGGGGCAAGTGCAAAGTCCTGCACTTGGGGAGGAACAACCACCTGCAACACTGTCTGCTAGAGAACAACTAGTTGGGAACAGCTTTGCAGGAAATGATCTGTGGGGTCCTGCTGGAAACCAACTTCACTGCTGGCCAGAAATGTGACTTGTGGCAAAGAAAGGTAATGGTGCACTGCATTAGACAAAGCATTGTCAGCAGATAGGGGATGATACCTTCCCTCTACTCAGCACTGCTGAATTCAGAGGCCAGGTCTGAGCTTCCTGGTACAAGACAGAAATGCATGGGCCACTAAAATATTTAAGGGACTGCAGCATCTCTGCTATGAGGAAGGGCTGAATGAAGTGGCAACGTTCAGCCTACAGTAGAAAAGACTCAGAAAGGATCTCAGGAATGCATCTGAATAGCTGATGTGAAGGTACAATGAAGATGGAGTTTGACTCTTTTCACTGGTCCATTACAGGGCCAGAGGTGATGGGCACAAACTGAAACATGTCATGTTACTTCTGAACATGAGGAACACTCCTTGCCCTGTGGGAGTGACCAAGCACTGGCACAAGTTGTCCATGGAGCCTCTGGTGTTTTCTCAAGGGATGAAGATAACCAAAAGCCATCTGGATACAGTCCTAGGCAACTGGCTGTAGGGGTGCATTAGGCCAGATCACTTCCAGAGATTCATTCCTTCCAAACTCAAGCAGTCTGTAATTTTGTAATTCTGTGAAGAGGAGAGGAGGAAAAGAGAGAAGGAGAGATAAGAAAGAGACGAAGGACGGGTGATGGAAAAGAGATGAACGGAAAGAAAGGAAGACAGGAAATAGTAGAAGTAGAGAGAAGTAGAATGGTAGTAATGTAAGAAAAGAAAAACTACCTACATAATCTCCACTAGCTATTACTTCCCACCTTCTCTGTCCTTATCAGTTGTCAATTCCACTTAGAAGCACATCAAATGAATTTTATACAAGGATTATAAACCCACACAGCTGCCTTTTTTGATATCGAGAAAAAACAATCTAAAACAGCAGCAACAAAGAAATTAAAATATCATGGTTGCTATCTCAGGTGCAAAGAGCCTTTTGCCTTCCTGTGACTTGTCTGAAAGCAAAAACTGCATGATAAAACTCTGGCATCAAATTAACTCTTAAAAAGTTTGCTAGTGTGCTGCAAAGGAAAGGCACACATTTTATGTAATCTGACAGGCTGCCAGCCCATGCTGAAAAGTGCTTGGCCAGCTGCCTGGAGCAGGTAATAGAGGGGACATTGTAGTGGATGTCCAACCCAGGCTGCCCGCAGGAGGAACAAGTGGATAGACTTCAACAAATGGCTGGAAGGAGTACCAGAGTCATCAGCCCTGGTCTTCATGCAAGAGAAATTTCCCAGACAACTGCTGGAGGAACAAAATAGCATTGTATAAGCAATTCAGGAGGTTTCTGGGGAGCACTGATGAAAACTTTCTGACCCAAGTGACAGAGGAGACAACATAGAAAGGTGCCGTGCTGGACCTCATAATCACAAATAAGAAAAGGCAAAATCACCAGGAGATGTGAAGGCTGCAGGCAGCCTTGTCTGTAGTGACCAAAATGTTCAGGACACTGGTGATGCAAGTGACCCTGCCTGAGGAGATTGGTTGGGCAAAATGACTTCCAGAGGTCCCTGCCAACTTCAACCATTCCATGATTTTATAAATCCATCTTGTTGCCTTCAAATACCCACACAGATTTTTACAGACCCTTTTTATCTATGTACATCTGGTCAGCCCTCTACTTGTTGATTTGAATAACACAACTTTGGGACAAGAAGCACAATATATTTAAAACCCAAATATTTAAGCTACTTATATCATAGAACACAGCATTTGTCAGTTTACTAGCACTTGAGAATTAAGAGTACCTCAAGGTAGTTCCCTCCTCATATTTTCTCAAAGAAATATTGGACTAAATATAATGTTAAAGTTTGAGCAATCCAAGTACTTGCTTCAGAATTCCCCTGGTTGTTTTAGCAAGCATCCATTACTATAGACAGTCAACGCCTGCAGGAAAAAGTGTGTGCATTCTCCACAAAGAAACCCTGGAAGATGGCTAACAAACATGTAAGTAAAAGAAACCAAACCTGCCTGAGGCTCACTTTACTAAACACAAGATACAATGCTGGCTTCTTGGAGACCACCTTTCTCATACAATGAAAGACCAAAGAAACCCACACTGGGTGGGGTGGGGGGGAAAGAAGATTCCATATTCTTCCAATTCATAGAGTGCTACAAATGTGCTAATACCTGAATGGTAATTTTTATGGCATTTAATTCCCATGGCAACAATTTAACAATATAGATGGTTAAAGAGAGGAGTCATGGAAATTACTTGGTAACTGAGACGATGACAAACACCTGGTTAAACAAAATTCAGGGGTATTACTACTGCTGGGGAACAAGCTCTGGAGGTATGAGGGGACTGCTTCCATTTTCATCTGTCATGATGATTCTTCAAAGGATACCAATCTTCTAGCCCAGAACAGCTGAGAGGGCACAAAATACCTCCCACGTATGTTGGTGCATCTTTTGTTTGTTTGTTTTTTCCTTCCTATAGCACCACATAACGAAGAAAACACAGAGGAGCTCAAACAACTGCATTGCTCAACTCAATTGTACTGCTACAAAATCATAACTTACATGGTAGAAAATACCTCTCAGCCAGAGAGGATCTAACAGGCAGAGGAGCCACCTTTTCTGCATGAATTAGGTGAAGTTTGAGCCTCTGGTGTTTGGAATGACAAAATGGTGTGGTTTGTGCCACTCCTTACGTATGAGGGCCCCTGATGAATACTAAATTAGGCAAAATAAGAAGTGAGATCTACTTATATATAAGCATATAGGTAAAAGCAGGAAGAAAAATATGGGAAGAGTGTGAGGCTTATTGTTAGTAACACCACAACACCGTGGTGCCACTTTTAGGCCCTCCACAAACTAAAGCAACAGTAGTACAAGCATTACCTTTTGTGCAAATGCAGCTGAATTTCTGCACCCATTCTATGCATTTAGGAAAAATGCACAATTTAACATGTAATAATACTTAACAAAAAATTGTAATGTATTCAGCAAATTAAGTTTGCTCTTTGTTGTTCGATGAACTTTTCTTACGTGCAGAAGGCATTCACGAGCCAAATTTTGCTTTATGAAGCTATGCTTCATGAACAGTAAAAAAAAGGTGACATATTTGTGACATCCTACAAAATATATCTGACAATCTTGTTTTTCAATACAGATTAATAAAAGTAATTACTTTTTTTTACCTTGAGACAAAACAAATAATTACTTGCAACCACAAATCTCTATTTCTGCCAAGAAAAGTAATTTTCAGTTTCTTTTGTATAGTAATATTTAGCTATGTGTAAACCAATGCATATGCTGTGAAACAAACAAACAAACAAATTTAAAAGCTAAATAATATCCCTCCAAAAGAATAATAATCACACAACTAAAAAGCAAACCAGAAGGACAGTAAAGCTTAGGGGAAAAAGAATGTTTTCTGCAGCATCAAATAAAAAGTTAAAACTGCATATCTGTGCTAGGCAAGAAAACTGAAAAGAACCCCTGAAGCATAATCCATCAAGCATAAGTGAATAATGAAATAACGAATATGACTATACCCTTGGTCTTTAATCTTACAGCAAATTATAGTATTCAAATATAGTATTTTACACATGCAGTCTGATAACACTTTCTATCTTTCTTGGAGATTTTGTGAACGACATGATATGAAACACAATGTATTTAATGAAAGGTTTCTAAGCTGATTTCCCTACAGGTTATTTTCTCTCTTTTCTCTGGAACCCATACGAAGGATATACAGCAGGGACCAGGAGCGTATATAAAAATAAACTACCAAGAAGCATCAGAGCCGATACCCCATTCCTACAGGGGCAAGTGAATTATTAGATCTGTGTCATGAATTTTTTTTTTTTTTTAATATGCCATTGTTCCCACTTGAGCACATTAAATTTTCCATATCCACTTTTAAACCAATATTACCTTTTTTTCCCCCCATGGTCATAATGTTCAAAGTATACATTAAGCCAATCCAACGCTTTAAGTCACACACCAGTTAAATGTAAAGTAGGATAAACTATAACCTTTTGATTTTCCTCCCTATGAACTTATACTTCAGTGCCTAAAGGAAAGACGCAAAACAAACCATGGTACCTCATGGGAAAAAAAGTTTACTAATATTCATTTTATAAGTGGTCATGATCAACATTTTATCTGATTTTATATATTCATGAAAGTATATTACAACGGTATGTATATATATATATTTTGTGTTATAACCATTTTAACATATATAAGTCTTTCATATCAAAGGTAAAAGCATTTTTGGTTTTGAAGATGTGATTGCCAATTATTTTTGCACTAGTGCACATAAACAGGAAGGACAGATTCTTAGGTATGAGTTATATATTCCTGTACAAAATAATTGTATATTCTATGAAGAGTGATTCTTTTTCTAGAGAAATATACAACAACACAAGGGAAATCTTGTACCAGCAGCATAACTGAAGTGGCAAGACACAATATTAGAAAAACAGAGCTACTTTCATTACTGTGATGCTGTGTGTCAGAATGTCTCTCCTTAATGAACCTGTTTGCAATAAGACTCCGGGTGCAAAGAGGCTATTTAGAGAGCCTATTGTGTCTGTAGTGAGTCTTTCAAATATCTTCCTACCATTAGACATGCCGCATTGACCAATTCTGTCCTGATTGCTGTTCTTTTTAGTATCAAGGGACATTCTTGCCCAGACAGACCGATGGATCAGAAACTGCACTTCATAAAATGTTTACACTGTACACACATTCACACAGTGATACAAGCAACAGAGTCCCAGATCACACAGCATGTTGAATGTGCCAGTGTCATCTCTAGGCTTATGACTTTCCAATATCTACAAAAGGATTTGGGTTAAACTGCTTCTGCTGCTTGCCTGTCATTCTAACAAAAGTCACGTTTCTTTCACACGTTCAGTGTGTAACCAAGCCCATGGCTCACATGGGAGCATATCAGGCAAATGTTCCTTGTGTCACAAAGCCTTTTTGCTCAGTTGAGACCACTCCCTAATTGCTGACAGTAGAAAAGGACCACATATGTCATGTCATCAGAGAGCAAAAAACTTTGCTGTGAATAAACAAAACAAAAACAAGTCTTCCTAAAAGATTATGAATTACTACTCTCAGTGACAGCAGCAAAGAACAAGGGACTTTTCTCAACAGTAATTACAGAAATACTTTGTTACTGTCTACAGCCCTGTAAATTAGTCCCTTTGTAAGAGATTTTGTGAGGGTAGTTTGATGAAGTCTCAGAGTTCCTATCTATCAAGTCCGTGGTTTACTTATTAGCCACTAATTAATGTGCTTTCTTCTCACCTTTCATGAACCTCATGTCAAACAGAGTATAAGCAAGAAGCCTTTTTACATTTTAACTTTTTTGTGGTCTTACCCTTCCATTCATCTAAGAAAAATGTCACTGCCACCTCCAGCTCAAGGCCCCAAACCGCAGGCACAAGTAACAGAAAGTTATAGTACGGTATGTGAAAGACCTGACTATTTGTTTACTAACACCGATCAAAAAATATAGACCTTATATTTGATTTAGCACTCGATACATCTGTATTAGCCGCTGAACACAGAAAAAGTGTGTGGGGAAACCTATGAGGGAGAAGAAAGTTCTTTTTAAATGCCAAATGTGAAGCTAAAGCATAGGTGATACAGAAAGGTCTCCTCTAAGTAATAACTGGGAAACTGTATATGCTTTCAGAGAAGTGGCAGATGCCTAGAAATATCAAGGAGGGAACCCTAATGTTTCTAGGTTTCACTCACAGAACAAAGGAAACTCTTCTTGCCATGGGCAAACTGTATACACAGATGAGACACAGGAAGGAGGGGGAAAAGAAGTCTTATCCACCCTGTTTTGTAGCTAGGAAAATGAGACACAAGGACTAAAAGCGTATCAAGAAAGTGTACGCCATTGAACAAATGAAGAAGCTAGTTAAAATAATTTTCTGCTAAGCAATACAGAAGTGTCATATGTATGACTGTTGATAGGTTTATGAAAAATGGTATTATCTTACGATGACTGAACAATACAACAGGCAGAGGTAGAGCTGTTCTAAAAACAACACCACTGCAGTGTAATTAACCTTTCATTTCCTCTTCTAAATCACTAGATTAATCTGCAAAAGAGATTCATGAAATTGAAAAAGAATATTTTGGGCTGAATTCTTTCCTGAAATACATTCAAGTTTCTTTGAAATGTGAATACTATCTGAGAGGCAAATCCGGCCAACAGACATATTACATTATACATATTTTAGACGTGGGATAAATATTTTCAGAAACAGCAAACAACCAACTCACAAAAATTTCTGCAAGTATCATGCATCTTCCATGGATTTAAATCTTTCTATGCTTCTTGCCTCTTTTTTTCCATGTACAAACATGTTCTTACAGTGTTGTGCCATCTTTACGTCAAGAATGCATGCCCTTCTCTGCATACACATTTTTCCATACTGATATATTCACTCACCTGGGCAAGCAGGCATATCTTATGGACTGGTTTATGTTAGATTTATAAATGAAAGCATTCAGAATGATCTTCCTGACCAGCTTAACACAAAAGAGCTAAGCCTCACCTTTACACAGCATTTCAGTTCAGCAGCTTCAGCCAAACTTCCACTCCCATCATGACCAACAGACACATTAAAACTGCTGATCCCCCTAGACTGGATTCTTCTAACTCATTTGCTGTAATTTCATCTGGAAGAAACATGTATCTCCCACTCCAGAGGTTAGTCATGAAGTACTTCTTTACTCCACAACCGGCAATGGGGCTTTGAGGACCTGTAGCAAAATGGTTTCTGCAACAAGTTGCTACTACAAAGTCATGCTTAAGTCATCCCTCCACTACTTTTAATCACATAGTATCACATCTATATAGTAATGACTCAAATTCTACTTGCAATACAATTCTTCTCAGAGAATCCTAGTAACCATAAGTCTTCTACAAACTACACAGAAACACTGAAAAGTGAGTGTAAAATTTCCTGCACTAGACAACACAAATGCTATTTCTTTGTCAAAGCGAGTTAGTTGCTGTTTTAAGTGGCCACTCTTAAGTTTCTCTAAGATTTTCACCATGAATCCACTTGGCCTTTAATTAAACCATTTCAGCTAGGTTCTGTGTGACTTGAAACCTGTTGCAATTTTGTCCTGGTTTAACCTCAGTCATCAACAAAGTCCATACAGCTTTCTCACTCTCCCACCAGCACAACTGGGGAGAAAATGAGAAGGGTAAAAGTTAGAAACTCATGGGTTAGGATAAAGACAGTTTAATGGCCAGAGAAAAAGCTGTGCACACAAGCCAAACAACACAAGGAATTAATTCACTGCTTTCCATGGGCAGGTAGGTGTTCAGCCATCTCCAGGAGAGCAGAGCTCCATCACAGGTAAGGGTGACTTGGGAAGACAAACACCAACACTGCAAATGTCTGTCCTTCCTCCTTCTTCTCCCCATTTCATATGCTGAGCATGATGCCATATATCACGTATCATGGGTCTGATGACCCTTTGGTCACTTTGGGTCACCTCTCCTGGCTGTGTCTCCTCCCAGCACACCAAGCACTCCCAGCTTCCTCACCAGCATGGAGTACAAAAAGCAGAAAAGGCTTTGGCTGTGTGTAAACCCTGCTCGGCAATAACAAAAACATCTCTGTATGATCAACTCTGTGTTCAGCACAAATCCAAAGCACAGTCCCATACCAGCCATTGTGAACACTACTAACTCTACCCCAGCCAAATCAGGTACAATCTTACATTTAAAAAATGCAGATATATCAACATCCAATTAGTCCTACAACACTGATAGGGAGAATTTCACATACGTACTGCAGTGGTTTCTTTCTTCCCTCCTCTCTCCTTCATTGCTACACTAAGACAAGAAATGGAGCATCATTTGGTCTGCAGTCAAGGGGACAAAAACTTTCTAATGTTATTGAGAATATGAAGGTCCCATGTTAACCACCACTTTAATTACTCTATAATTACCATATGTACTTAAATAGAAGTTCTTCAGACATGTCTTAATCAACCAAAAAATTAAGATATAATTTTCCAGTTTCCTCCAGATTTCCTCACGTGTAACTGGAAAGAAAGTAAATTAGGTGATACACTTATATCCCCTTCCAGGACGATGCCATCAGCTCTGAAAGGGAAGCTACCCTGCTCCTCAAATATATTATAAGGCTGTTTTTGTTCACACAAACCAAATAAAAGTATAATTGCTCTATCCCCAACAGCCATATTAACTTAAACATGGATAATCTTGCCTGAAATAAATGTGACAGCATTCATACAAATTTTTCTGCTAGCAAAATGGTGGGGAAATGACAAGTAACCTTTTCTGCCTACAGAGATAGAAGGTATCTGTCCAGAACTGTAATTCTTAGAAATAAAATTATGCATCTGATATGGCTGAGGCATCACATCTTTCTTTTATTACAATTGGTAGTGAAAGGCACTCTTTATAACAGCTAGAACCTGTCTGTTATGACCTGGCATCTTATGACTCCTAGCTCTAAAGCACTGCCACTAAAGCACCACAGGAAAAAAGAACAAACAAACAAACAAACAAACAACAACAACAAAAATCAACAGATTGAAAGAATATGTCATATCTGCCCACATGGAAAAGCTAAATTATTATGTCTTTTCTATGGATTCTCAGACACTGAAGAAAACACATTCATTCTGGGAAACACAACCCAAAAAATGTAAAATGTGTAGTCTTTCACACAAATAGCTCACTGATAATACATACGTAAAACAAACCAAAGTTATTGCATGTAATAAGTACATCACAGGCAAGAAAAATATGACCAAAAATCAAGTAATAGTTACTGAAATGACTTAAGTATAGAACCAGCAAATAACCAGGTAGAAGATGCTATTAAGGGAGATAATTAGTATCCAGTTATGCTTTATCTTCTGAACTTTTTTTACAAAGATCAAAAACTTGGATGTTGCATGTACTCACAGTCTTTGGAAGAGTAAATAAAATATTCCTCACACTGCTCTCTGTAAGTCTCATACTTGCTATACCAATTAAATCCAAACACAAACATAATTGTAAAACCTCCTCCTTTCCCACAAAGCAATCATACAATCAAGCCAATCAACATGTTAAAATTATGAACATCAATACATTACATTCAAATTCAAATTAATAAGCAAAGATTTCATTAGTGAAAATGAAACATAACTTGCTCTTGGGTACAAGAATGTCTGAAAAATGCACATCAAACTGGGTCTATCTATGTATTAAAGTCATTACATTATAGACAGCAATTTACAGATCAGCTGACGGGCCTTTGAGCTGCACTGCTGCTGCTGTCCACATGGTAAAATCTGTGAGATTTCAAGAAGCATTGCTTCCAGAAGTTAGCCAAAATCTTATTGAAGGGCTACTCTTTGTATCCAGATATTTTTTAACTAATCTCAGAAGAGCAGATGCCTGTCTTCAGCTGGTAAAGCTTCTCCATGTGCTTATTTCTGGTGTATTTTCTCATTATATACATAGATGAAAAGACACATAAGATCTTAGATATAGAACTATATTCAGTTGCATTTTAAAGTATTCTAAAAATCTCTATTAATTTTTTTTTAAATAGTAAGTATTTAAAACATCTGACTTTTTTTTTTTTTAATGAAGGTATGATTACCCATTTAGAAAAATGTGGGGCTTTGAAAACTACAAGGAGAAAAATACAAGTCTCCAGAGAAAGAGAATCAATTTTTCTGAACCAATGCTTCCTAAGACCACAGATTCAAAGTTCTGTGCAGTTCAAATGTGTTCAAATTAATTACTTTCCAGGCCTAAATAAATTCTTATCACTTTAGAAACAGCAAACCTACATAAACTTAACTAGAGTCCAAGCCAGACTATAAGGTTTGTAAGCCTTTTAACAAAGCAGATCCAAACACCAAACAAGACATATTTTAGACAGTTTCTTAAGTTTTGCAAATGAATAGAGTTGTTCTGATGTAAGTGTATCTAGTCTGATTTACATCGGCATCTACCTGTTCCTTTGAGAAACTGGAGAATAACATAATCAAATTAATTTATGACTTAAAGGCTCAACTTTTCTTCTTCTCAAAAATGAAGGCAATGGTTAGACTTCACAGCATACACAAAAAATTATGAAATGCATACTGTGGACAACAGAAGGTGGATTTTCACTCCGACCTTACAGAATTTTACAATATTTCATTACTTATTGCTATTTTACTCCAAACACATCGGTTCACATTCAGGTTCCAGGCCAGTTTACATTATGTGCAATGAAGCTCCAAGACAAGAAGGAATGATTTGCTGCCAGTCCCATTTCTGCATGTTGTCATTGATATAAATTAATTCATTATGAATATAAAATAACTCATATATTAAAAGAAATGGAGAATGGCATTTTTTTGCATTTAAAGATGGTGTAAGAAGTAAACAGGGCACTTTCCCTCAGGGAATAGAAACAAAACCAAACCAAACCAAAAAAATCCAAACAAACAAAAAAACCCAAAAAACCTCAACACTAAAAGGAATACACTTTTTCAACATATACATTATATTTTTTCCAAAGAATCCATCAGCACTGAACAAGAACTCTATACTGTTGTGCTTGATAAACACTGCTTAAATAGCAGGTGTCTCCTTTACAGAGCAGTGAACCTTTTTTTCTTTTTTCTCAAAGTGATGGCATTGAAAATAGTTTTATTTTCTTTCCATCTGATTTAACAGATGTCTTATGTACTTCACCATCTCAACTATCTGCCCATATACATTATGTCCCCCAGACAAACAAACATTTTAGGAGAATGGGTAACAGCACGAAGACTGACTTTTTAACTGAGAGCTTGTCTACACATTCAGCTACTCAGGAATAAAAATTCAAGGACAGCAGTTGCAGAAAAACTGTTCTTGAATGACTCAGTTCATTCCATGATGACGCTTGCTCTAGGAATGGGAAGTACCAGAAATATCTTCTTCTATAAAAACATACATTATTAACTTAAGTTAAAATAGATCACTACTCCTATTTCACACTCTAGTAATCAAAATAAACTTTAGGCACAGACTCACTATCACTAAGCATCTCAAACACTATTTTAAAAAGCCAGATTATGCTACAGGATCAAGGTTTTATAGAGTATGGAATACCTTCATGCATAAGAGGAAAATCTGAAAATTTGAAAATGAAATGGAAAAAAAAAAATCACACTTTCAAGGAAACATTTTATCATCATAGTAACAAAAGAAAGGTTCTTGAGTTGATAACTGCCTTGCTCCGAAAGCATTCCTTATGAAGTAGTGGCAAGACAAAAATAGATCTTGACAGACAGACAGAAAGTAGTAATGGATTTGAAAGGCAATGCTGTGAAACTTGTTGAACCAGAGCAACTACCATATCATTAAGAGAGATTCTTAGTTTGAAGACAACTTGCTACTGCAAGATATCCATCAGCTGTGAGGTTATCTCAACACGGAATACCATGAGAGAGAGCTGCACTATTATAAAGGGCTGAAGCTTCGTTACTATGAAGAATTGCAAGAATTCTAAAGTAGCTGGAAAGTTAAACTTCTTAGTTCCAAACAGTTACTTTTGTCCTCTTAACAACTCTTAGATCATGTGGTGCAAAGCTGGCTTAAATCTTGTGTCAAAATAATATTTTGACTTTTCTTTCAGAGAACTGTATGCCAACTAAGTCTTCCTTTTTGATTTCTGAATCCTTTATCTACTGAATGACAGTGATACATAGTAACTGAATAAAACTACTTTAGAATGGGAGCTTTCCCTCCATGTAGCAAATCAATGTCATTTTCATGAATAGTCCTGGGCATGAATAGTCCTGAGAAACCTGTTGCTCTATGTTGGGGCTGCTCTTAGCAGAGGCATTGGGGCAAAAGACCTCCAGAGGTCCCTTCTAACCTCAATCTGTCCAGTGATTTTTCATTAGGTCTGCAAACAATGGCTTTAAGAGGTTCATGAGGATTTATAAACAGAATGAGAAGGCGTAATACTTTCAGCTACATACTGGTGAGGGTGAAATCCACCAATGTCTATGTCTTTTTGTTTTCCAGAAGAAACTTCTTCAGACTTGGGCAGATGGCAGGGAAGGGACTGGCTTGCTAAGGTAAATCTTTCATTCCTGCAATGCATAACTGAGAAGACCTTTTCACACAGTACAAGTTTAAGCCTCAAATGTCTTCACTGCCACTTCGGGTGAGTTGTCCTACTGGGCTAACAATGATACCATGCTAACAACGATATCAAAACCCAGAAATTCTTCTCAAGTCGTACTCCCTTTTCATGAGCATGGCTCATCAAGGAACAAAAAAGATCCACAGAGGCATGTGAAATATCTGAACAGAGAACATGGTACCACAGAATCTTGGACAAAAAGTATGGGTATAATTTGCCTGTGGTGTCCCCTGAAAGCAACATCAAATTCAAATATTGCAATGCAGGAAGAATAATACCAATGACTGACTAAAAAGGTCCATCTATTCCTGCATGGCAAGTACAACACAGTAAATTATCCAGATCTTTCAATCTTGACATATGACGTATTCTTTTCATTGAACAGTCAGGTCACTCTCAGAGCCTTCCTTAAATCAAAAAGTGTCACTTTCATTGAACCTCTTCTCTCTATCAAAACACATATATAGTTTAAATCGAATTTTTGCTGACCTGTCTTTCAAAAGATGAGATACTTACTACATGCTTCATACTGCTTTTAGACAAGACGTAAGATTTACAGTAGGATCTGTATTTTCAAAAGGAATTAGCTTCTCTACAAAGCTTTGAAGGGATCACAATCTGCAAAGCACAAAGACACGTACTGTAGTGACAACTAAAATTCAGGTCTTTGTAGATACAAGTACTAGTTGCACAAAATGTACTACTTAACACTATTTGAAGAACTTAGTAGACCAAATTTGCTATTGTTCTATACAATGCAAGAGGAGATATACTGTACAATATAATTTTTTTGATTGTATTGTAGTATAGTGGATTATGGACATAACACCTAGCATATTACATGTCAACAGAACCTTACATTTGCAATTGCTTTTTTAGGTCCCACAGTAAATCACTTTGTTGGATACACTATAAAATAACAATAAACACACATTTAGGTATAGATATACACAAAAAGATTTATGGTAGTGCGATTTCTTGCACTATCAACATTCTAAATATTAAGATAATGTTTCTGGAGGAAAGCATTGTGTCTCACTGAAGAAAAAAAGAACATCTCACACTTTATCTACAGTAGTTTTTTTTACTTTTCTCAAAAAGCTGGCAATGCACCAACTCTATTGATTTTAGTAGAGAAACAGCAAAAATGAGTTTAATTCACATAGGAGGCCCAAAAAAACCATAGGAGTTTAGTTTTATGATAATGCCATTAAGGTGACAACTTTCTCCTGAGTTTCCCACTAGCAAACCCATATGAAAAATGTCATACAAAAGTTGTTTGCCTAAGTCTCATGTTTTGTCATGATCCCATTTCCTTTTACATTACTGTATCATTTAAAGTCCTCAGTCACAGTCCCAGTGCAGTAGGCAGCATAGAAAACGTATACAAAAATCAATTCTAAACTAAGTAACCACCAGTCCAGGTTAAAAGATATAAAAGCAGTTTAACTGGATCACTGGAAATTCCGTCCACATAAAAAGGAATTTCCACAACTATCACAGAATCAGCTCATGGCATTACTGTGCCTTTTTTTTCAAAGCCTCAAGCATGGGAGGGGTTGTTCAGGAAATGTAAGTGTTGTCATGGATGGTTAGAGGCCAGCATAAACTAGTATGTCATCACATCACACTAAAGGCCATAACACTCCAAGACAGACCAAGCATCAGAAGGCTGACAGGTCTCTGTTAGCCCCCACTCCTCCCATATTTGCAATGAACTTAATCAGACTACAGGATTGCTCTTGCAATCTGATGCCCCACACATTAAGGAAGAAAACTCTACAGAGTACATTCAGTTCTTACATCATAATTCAAGTGAAGAAGAATGTAAAGGGTAACAAACTAGTGACAAAATTTTAAAACATAGGTTTCTAAGCACAAAAGAAATAGTAGGTGAACAAAGTCAAGAATTAACTTTAAAGAAAAAACACATGGAAAAAGAATTGATTTGTTTCAGAGATGTACTAACAAATGTCTAATGGAACAGCATCCTTTTTAAGGGGACAAAAATCCCAAGATGACTAAATGGCAAAAGTAAAGAGGCAATGGAAGAAATATTGATGAAAAATGAAGTGTAGATGCAACTAAAACCATCAAGAAGAAATGATTTAAAGGAAAAATATATGTTGGGAGCTAGATGGAATGAAAAAAGAAAATTACACAGGAGAAAAGCAGAGTATCAGAGGGGACAGCAAGCAATATAGTGAAGAATAATAAGGCTTTCTACAAATACATAAAAGGAAAGAAGACAGTAAAGGATAAAAAGAACACATTAAAGTATAAAACAGATGCTTAGATACAGGATGATGCAAGGTTGATGGCAGGATTAAACACTTCTTTCACAGGCACCATTCTCTCCAGGAACTGTGAAGAAAATATCGGGAAATATGAAGCTAATACCTGCCTCCCAGATCAATTAAATTGCAAAGTACTGTTTTTACAGCTCAGCGTAAGTTATTATGGACAAATGTAAACTAAGGTACAGTTTCATACTGGAATAATCTGGCACAGAATGTTCTGAGAACTCATCACTCCCTCTGTCTCTTATTTGGTGTTTCACCTTAATCAGACACAGATTAGTCTATAAGTAGAGTATAATGTGATCAGTTTTTAGTAAGAGATACAATTTCAACTCCATCTGCAGTTAGAGAGGTTATCTGGATACAAGGTATTATCTGTGAAAAAGACATGATTATTTCGTACCAAAGCATATCTATGGGAAATGTCTCAATAAGGAAATTTAGTCTGCTTTCTGAAAGGATAAGTAAAGTAATGCAGGAATAGACTTAAAGAAGTACATGTATACAAAATTCTGTAGTTTTTTATAATAATACTGGTAGGTTGATCATTTAGTAGGAAAGAATAACCTCTGTGTTCAGATGACAAAGAGAGCAAAACAAGAGCCTTCTGAAAAGGGAAAGTGCATATCATTGCTGACATTTTTTTTAAAGAAAAAGTGACCACTGAGGTTCCACAGTAGCCAATTTAGCCATATTTTAAAGATGTCTAGTATTACTTTAGTATTAAAATGCCAATTCTAAAATTCTTTTGATTGATGATACTGTGTTCTCTAAATCAACTCGATTTCCATTTCAAAAGTACTTTAATAAAGATACAGTGACAAAATATTCAGAATAATTAGAAAAGATGTTTGATACAAAACTAGATCTACTGAAAGACAAAGGAAGTTATTCAGGACACAACTGTCCGAACAGCAATTCATGACTTGGACATGTGAAGGTTGTTCAGAAATTTCCTATGAATCCCACCAGAAGGCTGTAATTACATCTCTAGGGAAGCTCTGTGAAAAAAAACCAAAAAAAAAAAACCAAAAAAAACAGCTATTCCACGTTCCAGTTCCCACTTCCTAAAACGAAGCCGAGGTAGGTGATTATACAAAGCTCTGTTTACTTTGCCATTCCCAACAGGTATCCTCAAGTTGGCACCTTCAGAAGGCTGCCATGCTTACTTGGAAGCACCACATTTTGTCATTCCACTGAGATGAGAGAAGCCACTCAATAGTCCACTGGAGGGGTTTGCAAGGTGACACTAAGCTCCAAAGGAGGCAAGGGAGGAGCCAAAGCAAAGAGCAACAATAACGAAAGAAAGTAAAGCTGACAATGGAGGTAAGAGGAAATGGACACAGAATAGTGGAAGACATGGTAATGCAGATAATAACAAAGGAGAACAGAGTGAGAGGATGGGGCACAGATGAGAGCACAGTTCAGTTGCTAAATGCTACTTTTCAGTGGCTTCAGTACCAAATATTCTGATAAACCAAAAATTAGGTGATCGAGTGGAAAAGACAAATGAAAATGCTCCTTTATTTCCCTGGGATTTCAGATGAAAGGAAGGTACAATCTTCACACTCAAAAAATTGAGTACGGTAACATCTTCTAACAGGAGGAAAAACATTTAACTATTTTTAAAACAACAGGTTTATGTTTGGCATGTATCAAATTCTACTGAAAACAAAAAAAGAGAACATGAAAGTTACAGACAGGAAAAGAGACAGACAAGTTTTTACAAGTTTTGACCAGAAAAAGGGGGGGAAATTCAAAATTTTAAAGAAAATAAGAGGCAAATTAAAAATATGTTGCCCCGTGCATGTCTGGCCAGCATTGGAGCTGGGGCAGCCTGTGCTGGACAGGTTCAGGGGCTTTCCTGAGCCAGCCTCAGCTGGACAAGAACAGACTCACCACCACATGCCAAACTGTGCCTACCAGAGTGCACGTGGTGCCTCTGCCTCCTTCAGAGGAGGAAAAAGAGACATGGAAGAACAAGAGGAGACACTTGAGCAGAGTGGGAGCAAAGAGACACCTGAGCATGGCTAGAGGAGATTCCTGAGCAGGGGGTGGGCAAAGAGACACTCAGTTAGCGCTGGTGCAAAAGGCCATCTGAGTAGGAACAGACGGAAGGCTCAGGAGGAGGCCCACCTGTGAGAGGACTGCAGCCTGAGCAGCTGTGTAAGAAACAAGGAAGAGCTGAAGCAAAGAAACCATTACAAAATAAACCCAGCCTCCTGTTTTGCCATTGCCTTGCCCCGGAGACTGACTGTGGTGTACAGTGAGGAGGAGGCTGGGGACCAGCAAGAGGGGAGCAGAGGGAAACTGAGGCATGTTTGTCTAAGTGTTTCTTTAAATATCTGTGTTTATTTTTAGCATCAGACTCAATAATTAAAAGTTTATGCATCCTGGTTTGGGGCAAATTTGGGAGGAAACATGCAAAGGGGTCCCTCTAGAAAGCAAATTCAAGCAGCCCCTCCCCCAACTGGTTCAGAAAAAGATTTCCTTAGAGAAAAGTGGAAAAAACTGTTCATTTAAGAAGCAAAGTTTCACAAGCATTAAAAAATAACAAAACCAAAAACAAAACAATAAAACCTCTCACTCTTCAAAGAGATGGCAAATTCAGAAAGTCCTTGTAATGGGCTGTAGCTCAGCTCACTCAGTTCTTATCAGTCTCCTGTGCTGGAGAATGCCATATCCTAGGCCCTTGGTGGGCCACAGGTGTGAACTCTGGTGTATTTCTGGGTTTTCAGCCCAGAGCAGGGTGATCAGTTCCAAGAAAAAGAAAAGCCACAGTCCAGGGAACTTCTCTGCCTCAGCTGGCTAAAACTAACTAAAAGCAAAGGAGAGCTGTGTCCCACTGTCCGTGCTGCAGACAGCACAGTCCATGAGCACAATGAGGGGGAGCGAGGGCAGATGCTGCAAACAAACCCCGTGCTGCTTCTCCCACCTTCACTCTCTGAACCAGTCATAGAGGTGCAGAACTTAATATCCACCATAAACAGAGCAGACAACTGGGATACAAACATCATAAAGTCACCCTAGGACTCTATGATAATTGACAATAAACTAGCTAAAATTCCACAGACTGACACTGATTTTTCTTTTTTGCCCACAACATCTGTCTATCAAAAGAGAAAAAACCAGAAATGTCTCTAAGAATATAAAATATTGTCAATTTTGTCACTCAACAAGGGGGTGGATTGCCAGTTACAATATATTGTTATCTTTAAGACATACTTCCTGTTTTAGTGTTGTAAGCAAATATAATTTTAGTTAGGCAGAGCATTTTCAAGGATTAAAGGTAACGAGAGGCCCAGAATATCTCATCCTAAATATTCCACAGAGAATCCTTCTTATATCAAAGAAATAAATGAGAAAACCATGTCAGAAAGCAAACAAACAAACAAATTAGCAACAGAAATATCATTGCATTGTTGTGCACTGCTTTATAGTTCCAATTTTCCAACATTCAATGCACAGACAGGATTTCCATGCATATCCAGAACAAAAATCAAATTCTACACATTTTTTCCTCAGTGACAAGTAAAACCAGGATCATAACATCAAGGAAGATTAAAAAAATCATATTTAGTGTAACAATCTGTAAACAACTTACAGTTTCATTAACTTAGACTTAGATATCTACTTAATTTTTTTACAGTAAGAGGCAACATAGTTTGTACTAACCTTAATTTCGCCATTATAATGACTGCGGATTATAGTAGTTTTTCAGGCAGTGATAAATAATATGGACTATGAAGCAATTCTCATTCACCATTTGGCAGGCAACATTTAAAATAAAAGGAGATGTTGCAGATATTTCATCATAGGCTTTTAATCTAAATCAGCTCTACCCACCTGGTAAAACTTGGTTATTTATTAAGTAAGTACATATGTATGTGAACATACACAACCCCAAAACCTTTGCTACGAGCACTAATTTTCCTATGTATACACAGTCTTTTCATGAAAACATGCATGCACAAATACAAGGGATAAGTATTACGCAATCTGGAAGAACACCACTCCAAAGACTCAGTTAGAATGACGTGGGAGAAAGAACAAGAAAATAGAATAGAGAGAACATAAGAAGGAGGAAGGCTTCAGCTTAGTATATCCAGCCTGTTCCTCCTCAAATACTAGATCATTCCACTGCAGAAAATAAACAGAGGTCAATTTATAATCATATTTTAAGAACCCTACCTAATGATTTTATCACACCTACATGTACTTGGATATGATTTTTTTTGCTAGTTGTGCAAAAAGGAGTCAGCTTTCAGGTTATACTCCCTGTGCAAAATGGCTACCATCTACCAGCAGAGCCAATGCCTACCATTTCTCTATAGCTCATTAGCATGCAAAAACTAGATTATCTTTTGTAAAGGTGATTACTTTCCTTGATTATTTTCAGACTGAAGCAAAATGAAAACCACTACCTCTCTGTGATTCAGAGATATGAGAAGACACACT